>OX328131.1:7802825-7900325 GCA_946811695.1 Gonocerus acuteangulatus
TTCCCTTGGCAACCACCGAGGAAGAAACAAGTACCTGGCTGAAGAAGATGGAGATGAATCCATCGAAATATTCCAGGAAGAAGTGAGGAGGAGTACCACCGCTGGAGAAAAATGCCGTTCCATCTAAAAATACTATCCCAGCGACGAAAAATAACATCAAACATAGTTATATATATGTGTCCGTTAACACGATACAGGGTTAGAGTTTTTGTTTTTTCGCCTCAAAACTTGGTATATAGTATTCCCCAATCAATCGATTGAACGAGTTCGTTAATCAACAAAATCGGCCTATCCGGAGAGGGGGTTTACTCCGGAGCCAAAGTAGTTATTTGTCATTACCGGCCGTAATGTTTGTTATATTTTAACGAAACTCGGCATTCGTTGAGGTCAACTGAAGAGAAAAAAATGTTGTAAAAGTAAACTATACCGATAAACTATCGGTTGACTAGAAGGGGGGGTTTACTCCGAACAGAAATTACTAATTTCCTTATACCGGTCGTAATTTCTGTTATATTGTTATGAAACCCTTTATACTTCCTGGGTATCTAATAATAAAGAACTGTTGTGAAATTGAACTCGGAACTGTGATCAGCAGGAATGGGAAAATGGACCCGGAGCTCTCCAACAGGATAAAAAAAGCTAATAATGTTTATTACCAGCTGTGTAACACTGTGGTAGGGAAGAGAGAGATGGAAAACAGCGTCAAACTGCACATTTTTAAGGCCGTCTATCTCCCAACACTTCTATATGGAAGTGAAAGCTGGGTGCCACTGAAGAAACATTGGAGTAGGGCTACAGCCGCAGAAATGAAGTATCTCCGTAGAGTGGCAGGTCTGACAAGGAGAGACCAAGTCAGGAACGAAAGGATACGGAGTGATGTGGGAGTAGCTTCCTTGAAGGGAACAGTGGAGAAGAGGCAGCTAAGGTGGTTTGGGCATGTATGCAGGATGAGCGAAGACCGAGATCCGCGAAAGTTCTTTGAGGCTCGGCCCACTGGACGTCGTCCACGAGGAAGGCCGAGATTACTCTGGATCGACCACATTTCCAGGCTTGGACAGGAAAAGGGAAAGAGTCTGAACTCCATGAAAGTGCTGGCTCGGGATCGCGATGTTTGGCGGTCTTGGATCGAAGCACCTCCACGCTGAAAGGCACAAATGAGGATGATAAAGAAGAAGAAGAAGTGAAATTGAACTAAATCGGTCTATTGGAAGGGAAGGGGGGTGTTACTTTGTACTATGTTTGAATTGAGCTCACATGATATTTAACGGACCTTTCTTCTGACGTCCCAATGAGCTCATGGCCACTGTTACGGAGCTCACATGATATCGTCGATACAAAAGCAAACTAACGAATATGAAAAAATGCATCTTTCATTGTCCATATTTAATAACTTCTGCTGGACTTATTTACGGAGAATTCTTCAATCTGACTTCACTCTATTAAAGGGAAAGTATTCCACTATCAAAAGGTCAAATCTGCCGAATATTTGACTGTCCGAAAAAAGTTATGAATAAATACTTTTCCACTCTGAAAAGTGTTGATTTTCATATTCGTTAGTTTGCTTTTGTATCGACGATGTTTAACGGACCTTTCTTCTGTCGTCCCAATGAGCTCATGGCCACTGTCACGGAGCTCACATGAAATAAATTATATTAATAATAATAATTATAATAATCTTTATGGCACATTTATTCAATTATGATTTCTCAATCGCGGTATTTAATATTGATAGAGCTAATGACTAGACAACGTTAGCAACTAGATTGAACTCAAATTAAATGTAATTTGAGGTGCGGAAATGTATTATCTGAGCCGGATAGTGCAACAAACAAAGGCCTACTCTAATCCTTTCCTCTTATTCCACCGATATGATGGCATAGGCAGAGAAAGGCAGATGATTTTTGTTCTAATCTTTCCTTTAAAACGTCTAATTTAAAAAGATCTTCCACATCTCAGAGGAAGCCGGAGCTTCTTTTTAAATAATCATAGATGTTCTTAATGCTTTTTTATAATTCTTAACTTCTAGCGTTGTAAAAAAAAAAAAAAAAAAAAAAAAAAAATCAGTCCCGTAACAGGCCACAAGGGCCCAGAGGGGCAGATACTGTAGAGGTATCTGATTCTTGACCATACGGCACACTATGGAGATAGTGTGGCCAATACTATGCTACGGCCGCCTGATTTTTCCCTTGCTCCTTCGACTGCTAGAGTCATTAGCACCCAAGGTACCCATTGATAAATTAATTAAAGGCTGGGTGAGGCTAGGGACGACCTGGGACCCTAAATCCAACCCTCAAACGGCAGCACTAGAAGAAAAAATCTTTAGTGCGCGCTCGGGTTTTGAACCTGGTCCTCCAGTTCATTAGTCGAGTGCTCTACCACTGAGCTAACCTCGCCCCCCTAACGTTGTAAAACGCTCATATTTTTGTTATGCCCAGTTTGGCTGATGTGTGGCTTAGTTGACTATTGTAGAGCAGGCAAAAAATGTAGTAATTATTTTCTCCCTGTTTTACAATTATATAGGGTGTTAGGGTGGGTTTACACTTGCTAGTTATTGCAGGAAATTTATATCAGACAGAAATTGCGACTAGTGTAAACCATGGGCAATTTATGTCTGAGTTATATATTTCTATCACGAGCAATAAGTGTCGACACTTCTATACCGTCAGGTGAATACGCTGATTATAAAGAGAGAAATAAATGTCAGACAGAAATATCTTGGTTTCTAGCTATATTGCCGAAACTTCTATACCAAGCAGAATGGACTAGACAGGACATATATGTCTGAGTGTAAACAGGCCGGACATTTATTGCAACGCGAGAACCGTCCTATACATATCCATGACATAAATGTCTAGCTATTACTGTCCGTTTGTAAACTTGCAAGGGAATATCTATCCGACACTTATCGCGACATATATTTCCTGCCAGAAATATCAAGTTTAAACGCACCCTAACGTAACAAAGGGGTTAGGGAGGTGATAGTAGACACCAACAGAAACACAAATTTTCCTTTGGACTGAGAGTTAGGGTGGGTTTACACTTGCTAGTTATTGCAGGATATTTATATCAGAGAGAAATTGCGACTAATGAAAACCTATGTAAAATGTATGTCTGCAATAAATTGCTCATGGTAGCAATTTATTGCAGACATACATTTTACATGGGTTTTCATTAGTCGCAATTTCTCTCTGGCATAAATATCCTGCAATAACTAGCAAGTGTAAACCCACCCTTAATTCCCAACAGGGCATGGGCGTATATAGAAAATAATTTCGGAGGGGGCTGGGAAAATTTCGGGAGGAGGGAGGGGGCTGAGACCATTTCCGTGGTATGGAATACTAACAATCTAGAACTTAGAATAGTTTTAACCAACTAAAACGCTATTACACCCAAAATAAAATACTTTTTATGAACTAAGTGATCTTATTTAATTTATTTTTAAGGGTTTATAACACATTTTTACCGATCAAATCAAAATTTCCGGGGGGGGCTGCACCCCCTCAGCCCCCCCCTTACATTTGCCCATGCAACAGGGAAGGAGGAAATTAAACATTTTATTTTTCTTAAGGTTAACAACGTTTTTCTTTGAATAAAAAGCAATAACTGTTCAAGATATGTAATTCCAATTCGCAGAATCTTAAACTAGACAAGATTTACTCGAAGAACAAATAGACATTGTCAATTATAAACCAGTGAAAGGGATATGTAATTCCCAATCGCAGAATCATAAACTAGACAAGATTTACTTGAAGAACAAATAGACATTGCCAATTATAAACCAGTGAAAGGGATATGTAATTCCCAATCGCAGAATCTTAAACTAGACAAGATTTACTTGAAGAACAAATAGACATTGTCAATTATAAACCAGTGAAAGGGATATGTAATTCCCAATCGCAGAATCATAAACTAGACAAGATTTACTTGAAGAACAAATAGACATTGTCAATTATAAACCAGTGAAAGGGATATGTAATTCCCAATCGTAGAATCATAAACTAGACAAGATTTACTCGAAGAACAAATAGACATTGTCAATTATAAACCAGTGAAAGGGATATGTAATTCCCAATCGCAGAATCTTAAACTAGACAAGATTTACTCGAAGAACAAATAGACATTGTCAATTATAAACCAGTGAAAGGGATATGTAATTCCCAATCGCAGAATCATAACCTAGACAAGATTTACTCGAAGAACAAATAGACATTGCCAATTATAAACCAGTGAAAGGGATATGTAATTCCCAATCGCAGAATCTTAAACTAGACAAGATTTACTTGAAGAACAAATAGACATTGCCAATTATAAACCAGTGAAAGGGATATGTAATTCCCAATCGCAGAATCATAAACTAGACAAGATTTACTTGAAGAACAAATAGACATTGTCAATTATAAACCAGTGAAAGGGATATGTAATTCCCAATCGCAGAATCTTAAACTAGACAAGATTTACTTGAAGAACAAATAGACATTGCCAATTATAAACCAGTGAAAGGGATATGTAATTCCCAATCGCAGAATCTTAAACTAGACAAGATTTACTCGAAGAACAAATAGACATTGTCAATTATAAACCAGTGAAAGGGATATTTAATTCCCAATCGCAGAATCTTAAACTAGACAAGATTTACTCGAAGAACAAATAGACATTGTCAATTATAAACCAGTGAAAGGGATATTTAATTCCCAATCGCAGAATCTTAAACTAGACAAGATTTACTCGAAGAACAAATAGACATTGTCAATTATAAACCAGTGAAAGGGATATGTAATTCCCAATCGCAGAATCTTAAACTAGACAAGATTTACTTGAAGAACAAATAGACATTGTCAATTATAAACCAGTGAAAGGGATATGTAATTCCCAATCGCAGAATCTTAAACTAGACAAGATTTACTCGCAGAACAAATAGACATTGTCAATTATAAACCAGTGAAAGGGATATTTAATTCCCAATCGCAGAATCTTAAACTAGACAAGATTTACTCGAAGAACAAATAGACATTGTCAATTATAAACCAGTGAAAGGGATATTTAATTCCCAATCGCAGAATCTTAAACTAGACAAGATTTACTCGAAGAACAAATAGACATTGTCAATTATAAACCAGTGAAAGGGATATTTAATTCCCAATCGCAGAATCTTAAACTAGACAAGATTTACTCGAAGAACAAATAGACATTGTCAATTATAAACCAGTGAAAGGGATATGTAATTCCCAATCGCAGAATCTTAAACTAGACAAGATTTACTTGAAGAACAAATAGACATTGTCAATTATAAACCAGTGAAAGGGATATGTAATTCCCAATCGCAGAATCTTAAACTAGACAAGATTTACTCGCAGAACAAATAGACATTGTCAATTATAAACCAGTGAAAGGGATATTTAATTCCCAATCGCAGAATCTTAAACTAGACAAGATTTACTCGAAGAACAAATAGACATTGTCAATTATAAACCAGTGAAAGGGATATTTAATTCCCAATCGCAGAATCTTAAACTAGACAAGATTTACTCGAAGAACAAATAGACATTGTCAATTATAAACCAGTGAAAGGGATATGTAATTCCCAATCGCAGAATCTTAAACTAGACAAGATTTACTCGAAGAACAAATAGACATTGTCAATTATAAACCAGTGAAAGGGATATGTAATTCCCAATCGCAGAATCTTAAACTAGACAAGATTTACTTGAAGAACAAATAGACATTGCCAATTATAAACCAGTGAAAGGGATATGTAATTCCCAATCGCAGAATCTTAAACTAGACAAGATTTACTCGAAGAACAAATAGACATTGTCAATTATAAACCAGTGAAAGGGATATGTAATTCCCAATCGCAGAATCATAAACTAGACAAGATTTACTCGAAGAACAAATAGACATTGTCAATTATAAACCAGTGAAAGGGATATGTAATTCCCAATCGCAGAATCTTAAACTAGACAAGATTTACTCGAAGAACAAATAGACATTGTCAATTATAAACCAGTGAAAGGGATATGTAATTCCCAATCGCAGAATCTTAAACTAGACAAGATTTACTTGAAGAACAAATAGACATTGTCAATTATAAACCAGTGAAAGGGATATGTAATTCCCAATCGCAGAATCTTAAACTAGACAAGATTTACTTGAAGAACAAATAGACATTGTCAATTATAAACCAGTGAAAGGGATATGTAATTCCCAATCGCAGAATCTTAAACTAGACAAGATTTACTTGAAGAACAAATAGACATTGTCAATTATAAACCAGTGAAAGGGGGTTAAAACGTAGTTTAAATTTACAAACTTCTTTTTTGGGGGTAAATTATGGGTTATTTCCATTTATTTTTGCCGATTTCTATTACACTGCAGATTCCCTGCTTTTAGGAAAATTTTCTTATTTCATAAGCTTTAAGAATATAATAATTAAGAGGGCTCTTATTATTTAGAATAGGTATACTTTTTTAGCGCGGTTCCTCCCTCCCCCATAGGGAGGAACCCCGCTTATAAGGTTGATACAATGAAACAATCCGGAAGTGCCGACAAGAAAATTTCGCGTTTCAGAACCCCTAGAGACCGAAAATAACGGTGGTTCAAATTTGTATATATGTATATATTTATTTAAATATATATATATATATATATATATATATATATATATATATATATATATATATATATATATATATATATATTTGTCTGTACGCTCATTTTTGGCTTCCCTGATGGTCCGATTTTGATGAAATTTGGAACAAAAATCAGTCGTCCAATTTGAAAGGTCAAGTTCTTTAACCAGCAAAATTCGCCCACTGGAAGATGGCGTTTGGGGCGAAATTCGCGCAGAAAAAATCGTAACGCTTACGTTTTTGAGTTCATAAGCATGTAAGTACTCTTTTTATAGGCTTCTTGGGCTAGGAAAACGAATGAAACCATTTTCAAGGCGATAGCTTTAACCGTTTTCGAGAAAATTGGAACAATAGTTTTTGAATACCGTTTTTGGTTTGGGTACTTAGAATCACGGGATTCAGTTGAAACATTATCTGCATGTTCTACTTTCATTAAAACTAATATGTTGAAAGTTATGTTACGTTTGGAGTTAAGGAAGGGTTAGAATAAAATATTTTATGAACAGACATGAAAAGTTTTGGGAACTTTGTATACTTTCCTTAATATCTCGAAAAAGGTTGAGAATCTTGGGAAACGGAAGAATACCATTAGAAAGCTTACTAAATGCTCTACAAAAAAGGTTCTGATGAAAGTTTTGATTAGACGATGTCAATCGGAGAAATAAGTGCTTAAAACTTTAAAGTAATTGATTTCGCTGATTCGAACTGTTCTTTTTGTCTGTTTTTATTCCTTGTTATTTTTTGACTGCTTATATTTGGATAATGTATTTGATAATAAATCAGGTTAAGAAAAATAAGAAAAACAATTTAATCTTAGAGATATGGATTTCCAAGATATAGTTTTTCAAATGCCTAGCGGGGTCCTTCCTAGGGCGGGAACCCATGCAGGTAAGATCGTAAATAAGACCTTTCTTGAAAGTAAAGATGGAACTGTCAACTTTGGTCCTCCTCTGCCTCCCGGCACTTTCATTGCTGACGAAGGCTACCAATGAGTAGCCAAAACGTCCTAAATATAGATTTTTTAACAAAAATCGTATTGAGGTTTCTTTAGCCGAATCCCAACCACTCCATCTTTACTTATCACCTCGAAGGCTAACTATCTTATCTTCATGCTTTCTGGAAATTTGGACCCAAAATAATAACAGCTTCTATTTTAATCATTTTAAATGAGTCTAGATATAAGAACGGAACCGCGCTAAGATGATGCAGTTCCTGCGAGTTGGACTTTTTTTTTTTTTTTACGGCACATCGACATTTGGGCCATCAGCGCCAACATCCAAGGTGCAGCGAGGAATTTTCCCAACGACCCATGAGGCGAGAAAACAAAAGGTCTTCTTTTATAAAATAATAATAAAATAAATTCTTTTATACAATAATAATAAAATAAATTCTTTTATACAATAATAATAAAATAAATTCTTTTATAAAATAATAATAATATAAATTCTTTTATACAATAATAATAAAATAAATTCTTTTATACCATAACAATAAAATAAATTCTTTTATACAATAATAATAAAATAAATTCTTTTACAATAATAATTAAATAAATTCTTTTATACAATAATAATAATATAAATTCTTTTATACAATAATAATAAAATAAATTATTTTATACAATAATAATAAAATGTCTTCTTTTATAAAATAATAATAAAATAAAGGGGTCTCCCGTAGTCTAGTGGCTAGCGCGCTGGATTCATAAGCGGGAGATGGTGGGTTCGATTCCCACCTCCGGCAGGAATTTTCTCATCTCAAGGCTCGCTGGGAAAATTCCTCGCTGCACCTTGGATGTCGGCGCTAATGACCTAGAAGTAGATGCGCCGTAAAAAAAAAAAAAAATAAAAAAAAAAAAAAATAATAAAATAAATTCTTTTATACAATAATAATAAAATAAACTCTTTTATACAATAATAATAAAATGTCTTCTTTTATAAAATAATAATAAAATAAATTCTTTTATACAATAATAATACAATAAATTGTTGGTTATCGATAATTTTCAATATGCCCTCCGCCCTGGGAATTTTGTAAATTTAAACTTCGTTTTAGCCCCCCCCCCTTCACTGGTTTTATAATTGACAAAGTCAACTTGTTATTCAAGTAAATTTTGTCTAGTTTACGATACTGCATTTGATAATTACATATCTTAAACAGTTATTTAGTTATTGATTTCTATTCAACTAAAAACGTGCTTAACCTAAAGAAAAACAAAATTTGTAATTTCCTCCCTCCCTGTTGGGGATTGGCCCTTAGCCAAAAGTACCATTTGTGTTCTATTTGGTGCCTACTATTACCTACCTTACACCCTGTGTATCACTCATTTATAGCAGCGTGTAATTTGGTCAAACTTCCATTCTTCTGACAGTTGAGCAAAATTAATGGGCATACCTTTAAAACAGATTTATTTTATTTATTTATTTATGAGCGACCGTAACTAAGGCGACTCGCTCAGGACAAAAATTACATATATAATATACATACGAAAATTACATCTAATTAAATACAATCTTATTTTACACATTTTTGCCCAAATATACAAATTGAAATTTATATACACATCTATTTATAAGAGAATACAATATTACAATATACTTGAATATATGAAAAATCAATATTATAATAATGCATAAAGTTTATACAAATAATCAATTAAGTTGGTTAAAGGAGGTTTCACACTCCTGTTAGTTTTATATTGTCAAATGTAAGATTTTAGTATAGTACGGCTGTATAGTTTTAACATTTTAAGACAAATAAAATACATACACATATATGTGTGTATGTCCTGTTATAATTTGTTCATGTTTAATTATAATTATAATTTGTTTAGGAGGTTGGTCTTGTTGAGGTAGTTCAGTATGTTATCTATATATTTGCTTCCATCGCCGAGTAATTCAGTCATATTCTAAGGTAAGTCGTAGTTTTTTCGCTGTAAACATTCAGTAAGTATGTGCTTTATAGTCAGCGGTGTGTTACACTGTGTACATGTCGGTCTGTCCTGTCTTGTCATGAGATAAGAGTGTGTGAGTCGGGAATGGCCAATTCTTAAGCGGCATAATATCACTTCGTCTCTTCTATTATCCCTTTTGCTTGAAGGCCATTCACCTACCGTCTGTTTCATTTCGCGAAGTTTGTTTTCTGTCGTCATGTGCCAAGATTTCTGCCACTTTTCTGTAATAAACCTTCTTACTTCGATTTGCAGGTCTTGTAATGTAACTTTGTCTATGTCCTGTCGGTTTTGTCTTGTAGCTGTCCGAGCCAGTACGTACTTTAAAAAAGAGGAAATAAGCATGCTGTTCCTAGATCCTGTAGCTAACATAGTGTGAGAATAACAAACTGTATAATCGAAATCAACGCTTTCGAAAATAGATTTTTTCCCCCCCGAAAACCCGTGGGCATCTGGAAGTTATGCGGCACTGGTATCTCTTCGCTTATTACATAACCTTAAATTCGCCATAAAACAGTTCAAAGTAATTTAAGGGAACGTTTGTCAATTTTATCATCTATTCCCTTTTAGTGTCATAAAAAGGAAGCATAAAAAACGCCGTTCCTTTTGAAGACTCCGGTCAGGGAAAAGGTTTAGAACCCACTTAACCCGAGGAATTAATGAAAAGAAGCTCCGAGACACCAAAGAGGTTCTAAAGCTCTGATGATATAACGACCAGGGTACAGTGACGTCACTTTTTTACTACCCGCTCTCTAGCGGACTAAAAGCGGATTACAAAAAGAAGAAGAAGGTCTTATCTTAATGCTGTGGATTACAAGCCTTCTGCTTTTCCCTCCCCTACCATCCTATCCTTATCACCAACCACAATATCAGATAGCAAATAGAAGTAAAAAAGCTAAAATAATTGCCGTAGTTTTATATTCTACAATTAAATTATTTTAAATAAAACAAATTCGTACGTAGGAACTGCGTCATCTTAGTTCGTTTCCTAGTTTCATCTGGAAAGCATGGTATACTCTGTTTCGATGTTTCATGAAAAATTGAAACATGTCCTGCCAAAACATCTCGATGACAAGCGAGATCCACGCTCCACAATGCACAAGAAGCTCTCAGCGAAAATTACTCGCTCCACCTCCTCGATTTTCGCTCATTCTAAAGGTAGCTTCTATTGCAAACAAAATGTTATTTGTTTCTCAATTACACATACCTAATGTTTTACTGAACAAATTGCAATTAGAAAACAACAACCAGTTAACAAGTGAGGCATAAGAGAAAACCCGACAGACTAGAACTTTAAGTACCGATTTCTGCGAGCATCGATCGCTCAACCGAAATGGAAGAAAATGGCCGATTACTCCGAAGTTAAGCAACGTCGGGCGTGCGCGGAATCTAAATGGCTGACCGTCCACGTGCTAATGTCAGGATGGCAACCTGTAGATAGCCCGGCAGTTGTTAATAAGCCGTAAAAAAAATTAAGAAAATGTATAAAATAACCTTTACGAAAAAAGTTGGTTTTCTCGAAAACGGTTATAGATATGGACTGGAAAATTATTTCAATGAAATCGGCACAACCGTTCTGATATATATATATATATATATATATATATATATATATATATATATATATATATATATATATATATATATATATATATATATATATATATATGAAAAAAAGGTGTGTGTCTGTCTCATTGTCAGTCTGTTTGACTGTCTGTTCCTTATACAAATCAACGCCGTATGACCGATTTTGACCAAACTTTGTACACAGTTAGTCCTTCTTCCGGGGAGTGCACTTGGTTAGGTTAAAATAGTCTAGCAGCTGCCTGTCTGTTTGTTCCTTATACAAATTCTCACAGCTTGACCAAACTTGGCACACGGGTAGGTCTTGATCTGGAAAGTGTCATGGGCTAGGTAAAAATCCTCTATATGCTCTTTGTCTGTCTGTTTGTTTCTTATACAAATCCACACCGTGTGATCGATCTTGACCAAACTTGGCACACAGGTAAGTCTTGATCCGGGGAGGCTAGGTCAAACGCGTCTAGGACTCACAGTTCGGAGGTGACGGATTCGAAACTGTGAACCCGAACAGTAACAGATTTGCATTATTACATTTTAATATTTCTTATTTGGTATCTAATTTGTTTTTGCTTTTCCAGATGCAGAAAGTTGGTGTAGCATTGCAAGCCGGGTAGCAGCTAGTTACTTATAAAATAAACATTTAATGATGTGAATAGTTTTTTTATAGACTCCCACGGAAGCCCTAGAAGAGCGTAAAATGTGTTAAGCATGAAATTTACGATTTGGACCTGGAGACAATTCTTCAAATTATTTAAGGTGATATTTATTAAAAACATTAAAAATATTCATTCTAAAAAAAAGAACAGTGTTCAGAGATTTTGCGAATTCAAGAAGGCCTAAACTCACCTCCCCCCCCCCCCCACCCAATTCCTGTTGTAGAATAGCACTACCTAGCGGGTTGGAAGACCCAATCTTAAATGCAAACAGGTTTCAATCATTCAAGCAGTTCTTCCTACACATTCAATCTCTCCTTTCTATTCCATGCTTTTTTCAAGAACAATCAGACATTCAATATTTATTAATATCCTTATTATATATTCGCATTGTAATTTATTCAATGAAATTAAATCAATCCTACAACATCCACAAACAAACTATACACCTTCCTGGCATATCTAAATGGACAACACGGACGGACATGTTTGCAACTTCCATAACATAACGTTTTTTGTCAATATGTACAGAATACACAGGCCATAGATATATTGTCGTGCCCAGAACTTTCAGAAACTTGTATTAGTGGACAGTCAGCACCATGGGCGTATATAGGAAATAATTTCGGGGGGGGGGGGGGTCTGGGAGAATTTCGGGAGGCTGGGAGCATTCGGGGGGTGTGGAATACTAACAATATAAAAATTAGAATAGTTAGCCAACAAAAACGCTATTACCCCTAAAAAAAAATATTGTTTCTGAACTAAGTGAATTTATTTAATTTATTTTTAACGTTTTCATGACACATTTTTACCGATGAAATCAGAATTCAGCCTCCCCTTATATACTGGCCATGATCAGCAGATAAAAGCTATATTGGAATAACTCCACCACACTGACATACTTGTTTATTAACATACTTGGTTATTTTCACTATACTTTATTTTTGATCTTGACCACGGACAATTTTATTAATGAGCTAATTATATTTCCTCATTTTTGAGGTTTCGGCCTCAGGGCCATCCTCATTAGCCTCAGGGCCATCCTCATTAGCCTAGAAGAAAAACAAATTCATTGTATTTAATTACATCAAAAATTACCCCCTTTATCCATACAATGTAAAATTTCTGAAAAATCTCCTTAAGTTATATTACCTTCTTTCATAAATCCACATATATTCGCCCTATTTCCACAAGGGATTGTCATCACTTTAAATCTATAACTTTAAATCTATAGGATTGTCCATCTTCTAGAACTAAAACTATTCTACATTTTTAAACACTTGGAGTTACCCCAGACCATGTGGCCACAACATTCCACCATTTTCTATTTACACTATCATAAGATTCTGTCTCTAATCCCATATATTAAAAATTGGTTACTTTCATTTATTAGGTCAGCCCAAAAGTTTGTACGCATTTTTGGGAAATTATTAAATAGTTTAAATTAAACACAATTTGGTATAAACTACAATAATATAATTGATAAACAGCAAAACTATTAGACACAGGTATAATTAACGTTCAGGATTTAACTAGTCGTGAAGACGGTAAACTATTTCAAATTGTTCAACTATCAAGGAAAGAACTTTGATAAGGATTATCAATGGAACATTAAATCAATGTGTTGGAAATGTAATTACTCTTGTTAGGTAGTTCTGACGCTTTTTTTATTAATTTTATAGAGATTATCTTCCTGGAATTTTTAGTTCTTTTTTTTTATTTAATTAAATCTATGACGTGTAACTACTTTAGCGAGGTTTCTCATTTCCACTATAAGAACGAAACCCGCTTATGCGGTTTACCCCCTGAAGTGCCTTACTGAATTCTCTACATAAAAGTATCCAAAGGAATTTTCGATGGGGCGAAGTCAATCGGAGGAATAAATGCTTTAAACTTTGAAATTGTTAGGATTGTTCTTTTGAACGGGTTTTTGTGTCGGTTTAACTAACTTTTGAATTGATTGTTTATTGTTTTAAATTGAATTTAATGATAAAATTAGTATTTTTGTAAAACAAGGTAAGAAACTGAGGAACGTATTGGTAATAGTGGTTCCTTTGGATACTGTAAGCTTCCTGTCCTGGCGCCTTAAATCTTCCTTCTCTCCGACATTTTATTTCCTAACCTACGTTTTGGCGGGAAATTTCTATTCAAACATAGTTTAAAATAAACCCTCTATTCCGATAGACCGATTTAGTTCATTTTTACAACACTTCTTTCTCATGACATACCCACTATGTATACCGCGTTTCGTTAAAATAGAACAGAAATTACGACCGGTATGAGCAAATTAGTAATTTTAGTCCGGAATAAACCCCCCTCCTAATAAACCAGTATAGTTTATTTTTACAACACATTTTACTCTTAAGCATACATATCAGCATAAAACGTAGAATATAACTATTTTTCAATTTACAAGATGCAAGGTTGAAACGAAAAGACAATTTACACTAAGAGAAGCCAAAAAATGTATTAATCTAGGGGAGTGGGATATCAGGATATGAATTCCAAAGTTCAAGTATTGAAAGTAAAGTTAGTAAGTTTAGAAACTTGACTTTAGTTCTTGAAGAAGTCTACTTAAGTCTAAATGCGAGTTGGTTACTTGAATCATATAAAATTCTGTTTTAATGAATGAGGGTTTAGTTTCAAACTTTTTCAGAACTTGTTCAAAGGAAACTGGATATCTAGGAAAAACTTTTACAAACAGTTATTATATTTTGGTGTTGCTTTTTTATTTTATTTTTTTTTAAGTTCTTGAAATAATCTAAGTTTAAAGATTTATGTGAAAACAAGAAAAATTTAATCCTTCGCTAGACAATGTTAATTTTTTCATTTGTGATTGAGAGTACAGGTGTTACAGTTGAATTAAGGTAATTCCTAAGACCGATTTCTTAAATTTAGCTTTTCCCAAAATCGTTTGTTTATAAATAGTTAACGTTTTGTTAACAACGATTATTATTTTAAGGGTTAATAATACATTGTGCGATCGAAATCAAAGCCATTTTCTTGAATTTATAAAGACTAAATAAATCTATATTTTTCAATTCTTCGTGTCAAACGTTTTAAATTGGATCTTAAAGTATCCAACTACCTGAATGGGTGACCGACCACGTGCTGTTGGCATTATAATAGGATGGCAACCTATAGATAGCTCGGCGCCAATAGCTAAACAGTTGATGAGCCGTTAAAAAAAAAAAAAAAAAAAAAAAAAAAGTATCTAACAAAAATTTCAATTCGAGAAAAAAAATGGCGGCCCAGAGTCTGACGAACGGAAACCCTTTTTTTCACGGGCGACAGTCTGCAGGAAGCAATTTTTAATCTAGAACGAAAAAATAAAATTATTGCCAAAAAAGAAGGTTAAATCTAGTAAAGTATGTAGGATTTTTAAGAAATATTGATTTTTTTTTCGAAAATGGGGAACAATTATTAATTTTCTATTAAAAAATCCGTCGAAAATCGGTGACAAAATCGCTATAATTCAATGAATCGAAAAAATACTACGTACTTTACTAGCAAATATCATTAGGAGGCTGCAGTTAATATTGCATTTTGTATATGTTTATTTTGCAAAAAATGAATCTGCAGTAATAATTCTTCTTCTAATAAAAATAATAATTATTTTATTCATAAATTCAAATCAAATAATAATACTGATTAGGTCCTCTGGGTAGGTAAAAATAAATAATAGAACTGTTTAAGCAAGGTAGAAAAATATCCAGGTCGAGATGACGTCAGTAGTCAGGGTGAAATGTTGAGCCTCGGTGCTGGGATAGATGTGCGCATTGCAGCCTCTTTGGTGGACAGGTAACCGGCGCGAGAGGTAACACCGGAGTCTCCGTATAAAAATAGAAAATACAGTGCAGTTAGTCACGGTTTGAAGCAGGTTAGGTAGGAGTTATCAAGTTGTCTTTTTCGGAGCATATTCTATGCCCGGGGGGGCGAGGTTAGCTCAGTGGTAGAGCACTGGACTAATAAGGGGCGAGGTTAGCTCAGTGGTAGAGCACTGGACTAATAAGGGGCGAGGTTAGCTCAGTGACAGAGCACTGGACTAATAAGCTGGAGGCCTGAGTTCAAATCCCGAGCAAGCACTAAAGATTTTTTCTTCTAGTGTCTTCGTTCATGGGTTGAATTCGGCCTCCCTGACCGTCCCTAGGCGAACCCAGCCTTTAATTAATTTAATTAATAATGGGTACCTTGGGTGCTAATGACTCTAGCAGTCGAAGCGGCCAAGGGGGAAATCAGGCGGCCGGAGCATAGTACTGACCACACTATCTCCCTAGTGTGCCGTATGGTCATGAATCAGATACCTCTATAGTATCTGCCCCTCAGGGCCCTCGTGGCCTGTTACGGGACTGATTTTATTTTTTTTTTTTATTTATTTTTTTTTTTATTTTTTTTTTATTCTATGCCCGGATCCAGCTTTTATTCTGCAGGCTGTCCTCTCGGCGAATGGTAAGATTTTCCCATAATTCCCTCAATTCTCTCCTTAAACCTCTTCCTATCTTCTCACCCTTCAATGCCGTGTACCTGGAGGTGAATGTCCTAAAGGTAAGGCTGATTATTATATTTACTATATATCTGTGTTGTACCTATAGTCCATTATTTTTCACTCACCGCTTTTATTTGACCTCTCCAGGGCATTATTTTTTTTTTTTTTTTTTAAGCTATTTATTTATCTTACAACAGTTATTAACTACATCCAATATTCCAGGCTTCTCTAATTTATTACTAGACGCCCGATTATATTATCTACGTTGAAGACCATACACCAAACTTATGAATACATCATCCCAAAGTCAGTAATTACTTGGAAACTTGGCTTCATTAAACATAATGGCGGATTGGAGTAATTTGTTTTAATAATGGCCAAGCAATTTTCCTAAAATATTAATATGGCTTCCCCTGATGAGTTCTGCCCCTTGGAGAGAATTATGACCGAACGACTTCCATGAATTCATTACATAAAAGTTACATGAGTTAAAGTGAGCTGAAATACTTTTTGCTTGTATTTTACTTATCACTTTGCTAATATTTTACTTTTTACTCTTTTTTTTTTTTTTTTTTTTTTTTTTTGTTATTTACTCCTGTTTGAATCCTTGAAATATCCGAGAGGTTTTTTGGCCAGAATCTAGGCGTAAGGCGGGTAGAATCAGCAAAGCTAAGGGAAGGAAGAGTACTTGATATTAAGCATATTTTATGTGTGTGTTTTTTTAGCGGGTTTCCTCCCACCTTTCGTAGGGAGGAAACCCGCTTAGAAATTGCCGACTAGAAAATTTCATATTTCAAATCCTATAGATGCGAAACTAAGGGGGGTTTACATCTGATAGTTATTGCAGAATATTTATGACAGACGGAATTATGACTAATGTGAACTACGTATAATTTCTGTCTAGGATATATATTTCTATCAGGAGCTGTAAGTGTCGACACTTCTATACCATCAGATGTAAACACTGTTTATTAAGAGAAGAATTTATTTAACAATTTAAATCTAAGATGGCTTACATCATTGACCCGACAATAAGATATGAGACGAATGATCCCCTGCAGGCAGAAGAAGTCAACAAGGAAAAAACAGCTATATACTCTAAGTGCACCCAATTCTACAAGGAAAAATTCCAGGATACTTTTGGAAGAAGAGAGTATGTAGTCCAAGGCCTATGTTTCGGGGGACAAGCGATTTCCAACAAGGACTAAGCGTGGATCCCAACAAACTCTGTATCCCCAGGGAATCAATCTTGATAGATTCCCTGGGGATACTCAGCTACCATATATACGGGAGCTAACCAGCTGCTTATCAATCTTGATAGATTCCCTGGGGATACTCAGTTACCATATATACGGGAGCTAACCAGCTGCTTATCAATCTTGATAGATTCCCTGGGGATACTCAGTTACCATATATACGGGAGCTAACCAGCTGCTTATCAATCTTGATAGATTCCCTGGGGATACTCAGCTACCATATATACGGGAGCTAACCAGCTGCTTATCAATCTTGATAGATTCCCTGGGGATACTCAGTTACCATATATACGGGAGCTAACCAGCTGCTTATCAATCTTGATAGATTCCCTGGGGATACTCAGTTACCATATATACGGGAGCTAACCAGCTGCTTATCAATCTTGATAGATTCCCTGGGGATACTCAGCTACCATATATACGGGAGCTAACCAGCTGCTTATCAATCTTGATAGATTCCCTGGGGATACTCAGTTACCATATATACGGGAGCTAACCAGCTGCTTATCAATCTTGATAGATTCCCTGGGGATACTCAGTTACCATATATACGGGAGCTAACCAGCTGCTTATCAATCTTGATAGATTCCCTGGGGATACTCAGTTACCATATATACGGGAGCTAACCAGCTGCTTATCAATCTTGATAGATTCCCTGGGGATACTCAGTTACCATATATACGGGAGCTAACCAGCTGCTTATCAATCTTGATAGATTCCCTGGGGATACTCAGTTACCATATATACGGGAGCTAACCAGCTGGTTATCAATCTTTCGGAATTCATTTCACAAAATTTACGCCCTCACCAATAAAAGTAATTGCATAAATTTAAAATTTCATTCAAATTTATTTTATTTATTTAATTCGTCACCAAAATTTATTTATTTATTATTTATTTTCTTGCCAAAACTCCTAATTAATTTAAAAATAAACCATATTTTACCCAATTGAAATGAATTTTCGAAAGGTTGATAAGTAAGCTGTGTTTTGAGCAACCCAATATATTTGGGCAGCCCTCTTTATTTTGTTTTAAATAAAGAATTTCTTTCTTCTTTCAGATATAAATATCTTGGCTACTAGCTGTATTGTCGACACTTCTATACCAACAGATGTAAACACTGATTGTGTACGACAAAGGACACGGATGTATGTGAGTAAACGGGCCGTACTTTTAACGCAATTTCTAACAAATCCAGAACTGTCGTATACATATCCATGATATAAATGTCTAGCTATTTCTTTCAGTATGTAAACTTGCAAGAGAATATCTATCCGATACATGTATATCCTGCGAGAAGTGTCAGATGTAAACACACCATAATGGTGGTTCAATAGTCACCTGACACATTGGAAAGTTTCAGCAATTTTCACATTATTTCCTAGTATTATTCAGAAAAATAGACTAGTCAATACCGAAAGCTTCCAAATAATCGGTGATTCAACACTTTCTAATACCTATGTATTACATTAAATCATAATATTTATTCTATATGTGTAAATTATAAATGAAACTTACTAATAAAACTCAGGAGGCCCGGTGGCCGTGAGTATTAAGGCGTGAGCACTTAACACTCAGTGCCAAAGTTCGTGGGTTCGATTCCCACTATGGGATGCTGGCTTTTCTGTAGAAAAAAAGAAAAGGCGTCTGGCTATAAAGGGTGGTAACCTATAGATAACCCGTCCAAAAATTCTTAGTTAATAATAATGGACGTTAAAATTTTCATAAATAAAGTTGAGAAAGAAATAGATCCGAAAAATAGTTTCTTTCGTTTTAATACGTAACAGAGCACATATCAAGTGTACCTGTAAAACTATTAACGCAAAAACGTAAGCTCTATGATTTTGTCACCCAACAAACCATGTTGCGCTCGACGGATTGTGCTGGTGAACGAACTTGGCTTTTAATATCACACAAAGCATTTTTGTACCAAATTTCGTCGGTCCATTTTTGAGCCAGCTAGAGAGCCAACGGACAAATATATATAAATATATATATATATATATATATATATATATATATATATATATATATATATATATATATTTTAGATGGAACGGCATTTTTCTCCAGCGGTGGTACTCCTCCTCACTTCTTCCTGGGATATTTCGATGGATTCATCTCCATCTTCGTCAGCCAGGTACTTATTGTTTCTTCCTCGGTGGTTGCCAAGGGAATGAAAATTTTCTCGATCAGGGCTCCCTTTATACTCTCTAGCCCCAGTATCGGCGGACCAATGATGTTGAAGCTCCCTGGTGTAGTTGGGATTCTGTCCGTTGGTAGCGCTGATGGTACTGCGTCTATTTTTTTTTTTTTTTTTTTTTTCCTCCTGTAATTTCCTCGCCGTAAGGTTTAATATGCTTGATGTTTATTTTTCGTCGCTGGGATGATATTTTAGATGGAACGGCATTTTTCTCCAGCGGTGGTACTCCTCCTCACTTCTTCCTGGGATATTTCGATGGAGATGAATCCATCGAAATATCCCAGGAAGAAGTGAGGAGGAGTACCACCGCTGGAGAAAAATGCCGTTCCATCTAAAATATCATCCCAGCGACGAAAAATAAACATCAAGCATATATATATATATATATATATATATATATATATATATATATATATATATATATATATATATGTGTGTGTGTGTGTGTGTGTGTATGAGGAATGAGTGAGGGATCTCGGAACTGGCCGGAGCTAGACCTGCTCGAGGGTTCCTATAAAACCTTCCCTTCCTAGTTAGCCAAACATTAGTTTCGTGGTATTTCATTGAAAGGAAGTCGAAGAAGCCATGTATATTTCGTTTTAGAGGCAGCAACTTATATTTCTACTAAGAAAATAAATGCTTCTACTAAGGCACCCGCGGCTGGAACGACTGATTTTAACCAGTCTAGTTCATTTATCGCGAGTGGAGAGCAAGTTTTAAAAGTAATTTTAATAATATTTATCATTTTAAATAAGCAACATTATAAATGGTACATATTATTGTATCCTCAAATAATAAGGTTTTTCAAATAACTAAGTGAGCGCTTCCAACTGAATTCTCTAATCCGACTGTACCACGGCCCCAACGACGCCGGATTAGGTAGAGTCTACTGAATATATATATATATATATATATATATATATATATATATATATATATATATACAGGGTGATTCAGGACTAAGTACCCAAACTCTCGGAGGTGATTGTAGACATAATTTCCAACCAAAAAGTTTATTTCAAGTATGGCCCGATTTCGAAAGGAAAAGGAGCTATGCCCAATTTTCTGTTTTTTTAACTTAGTCATGATTTTTAATGAATAAGAAAGGTTTTCTTAAAAACTGTTCCAGATAATTAAATTCTAATTATGCTATCATAAAATAGACAAAATTTCCTTTAAAAATACAGTAATTTAATTCACTAAAATCATTATTAAAAGATACTTTCTGGGCGTCCAATAACGCACTTCGGTTTTTATCAATGAATCAAGAGTATTTTCGCGATTTTTTTCCTCAGCCCGCTAACGGACTACAGATTCAATACTTACAGAGAAACTTCTACATTTAGTAAGCATTAAATCTATGAAAATGAAGTGGAGGTTTAATAGGGAATAAATTGAACGATTTGCTCCCTTTTGTCAAAAAAATGTGGAATGTAGTTTTGTTACTTTCAAATACCTTGTGTGAAAAAATTAAAAATTATTCATTTTTTAATGGCCAAACTGTGGGTATCCATTGTCCATTCCGGAAGTAATAAATATAACTGAATGAAACGATTGGAAAAGTTTTTCATTTGAGAGATCTGTTACATTTCATGATTTTCAATTTTTCATTGATTTATTTAAAGGAATTTTGCCTATTTTATGATAGCATAGTTAGAATTTAATTATCTTGAAAAGTTTTTGAGAAATCCTTTCTTATTCGTTAAAAAACATGACTACGTTAAAAAAACAGAAAATTGGACCTAGCTCCTTTTCCTTTCGGAATCGGACCATACTTGAAATGAACTTTTTTGTTGGAAATTATGTCTACAACCACCTCCTAGAGTTTGGCTACTTAGACCTGAATCACCCTGTGTGTATATATATATATATTTAAATACAAATTTGAACCACCTGTAATTTTTGTGATGTATGGGTTCTAAAACGTGAAATTTTCGAGTAAGCACTTTCGTATTGCCTCATAAGCAGATCTCTTCCATGTGGAAACGCGCTATAACCAACAAAGATACAACCAACCATCCAGACCTACCTAGAGAGAACAAAAACAGGAGCCACGTACCAGCCTCTTGGAATATTAACCCGAACCTCCCTTCATCTCTCCGAATCACGTAGCAAAGATAAATCCCAAGACAATGGTAGCCCGATGTCATTCATTGATAAAGCTGGTAGTGTAGTTATGAATGGATGGGCTGCAGTATGCCTAGTAGCGATGGGTGCCTTCAGCAACCGTTCCTACTACATTCATTGATAAAGCTGGTAGTGTAGTTATGAATGGATGGGCTGCAGTATGCCTAGTAGCGATGGGTGCCTTCAGCAACCGTTCCTACTACATTCATTGATAAAGCTGGTAGTGTAGTTATGAATGGATGGGCTGCAGTATGCCTAGTAGCGATGGGTGCCTTCAGCAACCGTTCCTACTACATTCATTGATAAAGCTGGTAGTGTAGTTATGAATGGATGGGCTGCAGTATGCCTAGTAGCGATGGGTGCCTTCAGCAACCGTTCCTACTACTTTCTTACAAGCGATGTCATTCATTGATAAAGCTGGTAGTGTAGTTATGAATGGATGGGCTGCAGTATGCCTAGTAGCGATGGGTGCCTTCAGCAACCGTTCCTACTACTTTCTTACAAGCGATGTCATTCATTGATAAAGCTGGTAGTGTAGTTATGAATGGATGGGCTGCAGTATGCCTAGTAGCGATGGGTGCCTTCAGCAACCGTTCCTACTACTTTCTTACAAGCGATGTGATTCATTGATAAAGCTGGTAGTGTAGTTATGAATGGATGGGCTGCAGTATGCCTAGTAGCGATGGGTGCCTTCAGCAACCGTTCCTACTACTTTCTTACAAGCGATGTGATTCATTGATAAAGCTGGTAGTGTAGTTATGAATGGATGGGCTGCAGTATGCCTAGTAGCGATGGGTGCCTTCAGCAACCGTTCCTACTACATTCATTGATAAAGCTGGTAGTGTAGTTATGAATGGATGGGCTGCAGTATGCCTAGTAGCGATGGGTGCCTTCAGCAACCGTTCCTACTACTTTCTTACAAGCGATGTGATTCATTGATAAAGCTGGTAGTGTAGTTATGAATGGATGGGCTGCAGTATGCCTAGTAGCGATGGGTGCCTTCAGCAACCGTTCCTACTACTTTCTTACAAGCGATGTGATTCATTGATAAAGCTGGTAGTGTAGTTATGAATGGATGGGCTGCAGTATGCCTAGTAGCGATGGGTGCCTTCAGCAACCGTTCCTACTACATTCATTGATAAAGCTGGTAGTGTAGTTATGAATGGATGGGCTGCAGTATGCCTAGTAGCGATGGGTGCCTTCAGCAACCGTTCCTACTACTTTCTTACAAGCGATGTGATTCATTGATAAAGCTGGTAGTGTAGTTATGAATGGATGGGCTGCAGTATGCCTAGTAGCGATGGGTGCCTTCAGCAACCGTTCCTACTAAATTCATTGATAAAGCTGGCAGTGTAGTTATGAATGGATGGGCTGCAGTATGCCTAGTAGCGATGGGTGCCTTCAGCAACCGTTCCTACTACTTTCTTACAAGCGATGTGATTCATTGATAAAGCTGGTAGTGTAGTTATGAATGGATGGGCTGCAGTATGCCTAGTAGCGATGGGTGCCTTCAGCAACCGTTCCTACTACTTTCTTACAAGCGATGTGATTCATTGATAAAGCTGGTAGTGTAGTTATGAATGGATGGGCTGCAGTATGCCTAGTAGCGATGGGTGCCTTCAGCAACCGTTCCTACTAAATTCATTGATAAAGCTGGCAGTGTAGTTATGAATGGATTGGCTGCAGTATGCCTAGTAGCGATGGGTGCCTTCAGCAACCGTTCCTACTACTTTCTTACAAGCGATGTGATTCATTGATAAAGCTGGTAGTGTAGTTATGAATGGATGGGCTGCAGTATGCCTAGTAGCGATGGGTGCCTTCAGCAACCGTTCCTACTACATTCATTGATAAAGCTGGTAGTGTAGTTATGAATGGATGGGCTGCAGTATGCCTAGTAGCGATGGGTGCCTTCAGCAACCGTTCCTACTACTTTCTTACAAACCTTGCTCTGCGCAAACCTAATTTTATAAAAATTTCATCGTTTGGCACTTCCGAGGAAACGTAGCTACTGAGGTTGCAGTAATAAATAAATTTTTAAAAGGGTTGTTTAAATCCTCATCGCTCCTACCAATTAGATAAAAAAATGACACTGATAAAATTTGTGTATACCTCCGCCGCACACACATTTAGATATACAGTAGAGCCTCTCATATCCGACCATGACAGGACCGGGGCATGGTCGGAACGGCCAAAAGGTCGGATATCGGGAAGAGGAAAAAAACGCCTTCGAAATTTATAAAACCAGTTATAATGTGACTTTATTGTATTGTAATTGTAAAGCTGTTGCTGTATACTTTTGAAAATATGAACAAAATTTAAGCATACTTTATTTAAACAATTCAGTTATGGCATTTTTATTTTAATTTTTTTAATCTTGACTTTGCGGAGGTGTCCCTCCACTTTTTTTCCCCTACAATGCCTCCATCGGGGTTGCATTTGGATGTTGCTCCATGTATTTCAGCGCTACGTCGAAGGAGTCCTTTGCAGCAGAATGACACTCCATGATCACTGGTGGTTTCTTCATCATCCGAGTGGATTTCTTCGTCCACGGCTTTGTTCTCCACAACAGCAATGATTGAGTCATCGTTGAGATCTTCATTGGTAACTTCTGAAACATCACCTTCAACAAGTCACTCTTCTACATCTGTCATCTGGAGATCATGATGATACACCTGTAGATTTTTTAATTCTTCTGTTGTGTCTGTTTCAACTTCTGCTTCTGTCTATGTCGGTTCATGTTCAGTCTCAGCTTCGTCTTGTTTCAATAATGGCCAAATCTTTTTCCAAGCCTTCTGAAGGGTGGTGTGACTGATTTCATCCCAACCTGCAGGAACGAGCACTAGGTCGGATATCGGGAGGAGTCGGATATTGGAAGGTCGGATATGGGAGGTTCTACTGTACGAGCATGCTTTTAAGACAATGACGGATAAATTTCGTGTTTTCTTTATTTTTTTATTATTTTATTTTATTTTTTTTTCTATTTTTTTTTTGGCCACGAAACTTAGTATACAGTAATCACATAAAAAATAAGTACTTTCCTCAGAATAAAATAATAAAAACATGAATAATTCTGGTCTTTTACTTTTGTAATGAGCAAATGTTCAGTTATTAATGTTTTAATTGATTTCCTTCCAGAGTTATGTTAATAAATGGTACTATACTACTTAAAAATAAATAAATAAATACACAAATACTTCATATTTTGATCTGAGCAGGTACGGGATACAGTTCCCCTAGTGGTAGAAAGCGCTCCTTGCGGCAGCATTGCAAACCTATGTCTGGCGGCCTAATTCTATCGAAATATAGTACAAACTCAACACCCCTTCCCAATAGACCGATTTACTTCATTTTTACAAAATTTCTTTCTCGTGAGCTACCCAGGACGTATACCGCGTTTCGTTACAATACAGCAGAAATTACAACCGGTATGAGTATATTAGTAATTTAGGTCAGGAGTAAACATCCCTTTCCAATGAAGCGATTTAGTTTATTTTTACAACCCATTTTTCTCTGTAGATTTCCACTAAGAATACAATGTTTCGTTGAAATATAACAAAAACTACGGGGTGCATGGTCAAATTAGTGTTCCGTAGAATGTCCGGGGTAAACCTCTCCCCTTCCGTTGGACCGATTTTGGTGGTCTACGAACTCGTTCAATCGTTTGCTAATTAAACGCTATACGCCGCGTTTCGTGACAAAAAAAACTCTGACGGCTATCGTGTTAACAGACACACATATATATACATATATATATATATATATATATATACACTCATTTATATATATACATATATATATATATATATATATATATATATATATATATATATATATATATATGTGTGTGTGTATATATATATAAATTTTAACGGGGGTAATTTTCGGTGTCTACTAGGTAGAATCGATAAAGATTTGAAGAATTTATCAAAAATTCCGCCATGAGTGCAACCTCAATAGCTACTTACCATCAGAGGAAAGTACTAAAAGAGTGGTTTCGTATTCCTACGTCAGAAAATCAAAAAGTAGTGTACCAGAAATCCTAAAGCCGTAAGCGAAAAAAACATTTTTTGTACGAATTTCACCCCAAAACCCTTGTTTTAAAGGGCGGGTTCTTCAGGGTAACCGTTGTACCGAATTTCAAATTTCCATCAAAATCAGTCCTTTTTTTGAACAGCTACAATGTGAACAGAAAAATATACCAAACGTTTCAATATTTGTAATGACGTAGCCATATCGAATTGTACATGAAAATTATACCAAGATGGAGAGTCGGAGATCGCTAATAATAGTCGAATGAAAAATTAGTTTGAATTTTTGCCGAAGTTTCGGCATAATTTTCAAGCTTCATCAGTGCCAAGAGAGGAACTATAGTCGTCTCATAATGTTTCTTGCGTATGAGACTTTATAATTCATCAGATGAAGCTGGACACCGTGTGTCTTGACATAGAAAATGAGGAAGATGGTGAGATGGAAGCAGTAGAAAACCTAGCAATCAACTTCGAGCTCAATTTTCACGCCATTACTCAAAACCCAGACTCCAGAATCTAAAATAGCTTCCGGATTCGTCAACATAAACCTCGGTCTGTTCTTATCGACCGTTTTCAGATGGAGTACTCCAGCAGTCATGAGAGAATTTCTAAAAACATTCATACTAGGGACCAAAAATAACCACCATAGCTGCAATATATATATATATATATATATATATATATATATATATATATATATATATATATATATATATGGATGGAACAACAATGACCTGGCTGACGAAGATGGAGATGAACCCATCGAACTATTCCAGGAAGAAGTGAGGAGGAGTACCACCGCTGGAGAAAAATGCCGTTCCATCCGAAAATATCATCCCAGCGTAAACCTCAAATATATATATTCCACTTTCTTGTTACTGTTTCTGGCAGGGGATCGATAGAGCAGTACACCTTTGGTTGACATTCACTACTTTATTTGGTATCTTTCGCCCGACATGTTTCCTGCCTTTGTCGCACCTCTTCAGGGGATTTCATTATTCATTACTACGTCTGACTCAAGCTTGACAACATGACGAGAGGACTTCCTGATAAGGAGTGCCCCTGAAGAGGTGCGATAGGCACGAAACATGTCGGGCGAAACATACCAAATAAAGTAGTAAATGTGAAGAAATTGTGTACTGCTTAATCGACCCCCTGCAAGAAAAAGAAACAAGAATGTGGAAAAGATGTAGGTTTATATGTATATATATATATATATATATATATATATATATATATATATATATATATATATATATATATATATATACGAGACTGGGATGCATCGAAAATAAAAAATGTATATTCGAATTTCCAAAAAGGCCATCATCTGTACTTCCCTGATCAAAATGATTATTTTACGCCCATTTTTGGAATGCTATTTTCGAAGTTTCGTGGCGAAAAAGATAAAACTGTGGCCCCTATTATGTGCATGAATGTATGTATGTGTGTATGTATTGTCTGAAACAATGGATTCGGTTACAAATTGGTTCAGACGCTTGACATTCATCCAAATTAAGATATTGAAATCTTGGTAACGTTTTTGGAGTGAAGGAAGTAATTAGGGAAAAAATATATTAAATTAACTGACTAAAGAAATTTTAAGATTTATATTTTCTTAAATAAAAAAAAAAAAAAATTGGAAAATCTTGGTAAGTGGAAAGGTTAGTGAAATTTCGACAAAAGTGTTTAACCTTTTGACCGCTACATTCAATACACGGGTGTTGTGAGGGTCTTGCGGACTTCATATGGTCAGTAATGAACACCTCAGGCGGAGCTCATTTCGTATTTATCTTCGTACCTTTACTCATTAGTTAGCTTAGTCCTAATAGAGGATACTTCTGCACGTTATACATCACCTAGTGGTGGACTAGGGCAACTACTAGAATAACAAGAAAAAGGCCCTAGGTAGTGCGAGATTTTAGGCTTATGAGAATTCATAGCGTCTTTGTCAGCCCGCATCAGTACAGGAGCAGCGTGGTAACAGTGCCTTTGTCTGCTCGCATCAGTGCGGGAATAGCATGGGAAACGCGTCTTTCTTAGCTTGCAGGTCTTTCTTATCTCGCGGGTCTTCCTTAGCTCGCGGGTCTTTTTTAGCTCGCGCGTCTTTCTTAGCTCGCGGGTCTTTCATAGCTCACGGGTCTTTCTTTGCTCACGGGTCTTTCTTAACTTGCGGTCTTTCTTAGCTCACGGGTATTCCTTAGCTCGCGGTCTTTCTTAGCTTACGGTCTTTCTTACCTCTCGGGTCTTTCTTAGCTGTAAAAGGGTTAAAACTTCGAAAGTGTTCTTTGCTTTTCTCGGTTCTTCGTATTTGCTTTCCTCCGTTTGTATTACTAATTGATTTTTCAATCAAGTGGTAAAATTAATTTGCCAGTGGTAGAGGGGGGGAGAGTTTATAAATATTTCCTGAAATTGCAACTATTACTTATGCTGTTGACTCATCTGTTGCAAGCCTCAACAAGTCACCTAGACCTTGAATATGATATGAGCGTCTATGAATAGCCTTCATTCGAAACAAGGACGCCCACTCTAGTAAATACGAAGCTATGGAGACAGATAGTACAACTAAAAGTGAGCAGACCAATTAAAATACAGCAGGAGAAGGAGGAAATAATTTATTTTACAAAAAAGTACACAAAAGTTTGGTTTGTCCAACAAAATTGTGTTGCTCAAGACACAACACATTCATTAATTATTACAGGTATTCCGAAGAAAAGGAATACAAAGAGATTCAAGTCTAAAGATTGCTGAAAATACTTCAAAAGCACTTGTAAGATCTAGGCAGATTGTATAAATAAGTATCGTCTCCTCCTGACATTTCTAGCGCATTTTACTCCAATTTCACGACTACAGGAACGTAAAATACCACCACTCACACTGATGACCAAGACATGAGGAGGTCGTTCTAGCTCGGCTTAGAATCAGCCACTCCAGATTGGCGAAGGAGGATCCAACGAAGGTGTAATCCTTTATTTTCATGTCCAGCGAAGTACGTGCCGTCCCTTTTCATCATATGGCTCATCCAGCGAGGTTGTAGTTTTTTATTAGCAGTTTCAATGCGGTGATTGGAATACCTACCAAGCCGATGGATACTGGAAATATGCAATTTTTCGTTATTAGCAGATCCAGCGAGGTACGAGAAGTACATATCCAGCTGACCACCAATCCAGCGAGGTACAAAGAGTACCTTTCCAGCTGACCACCAATCCAGCGAAGTAGGGTAATATCTTCATTAAATATACTTATAAAATTTTATAATAAAGTGACAAGTCTTTTAGCATAAATATGCTTTAGCGATGGTTAATCTGAAAAACAAGCGTTACAAACAAGTGTCCGCTTACGTTCGCGGATGCGCGTTAACCATGTTCGAAAAAGAAGAAGTACGTTATACTGTACATTACATAGGTTTGTTGGGTGGACCTATAGCATATTTATGTTCCTGGATTTGAGCAAAAGGCTTGAAAAGAAATTTGTAAATGTAAAACCATACACAACCATCCCAACCATAAAGAATCACAATTAACCAAACCGAACCATCCCCAACCATACCGAACCATCCCTAACCATAAAGAACCACACTTAACTATACCGAACCACACCTAACCATCCTTACCCATACCGAACCATCCCTAACTATACCGAACCACACCCAACCATACCAAACCATCCCTAACCCTACCGAACCATCCCTATCCATACCGAAAAACACCTAACCATACCGAAACATCCCTACCCTAACCACACCGAACCTTTTTTTTTTTTTTTGGCACCCGACACAGCGTGTCATTGCCAATGAGGACTGGGATTGGGTGACCTTTAACCTTTAATGGTTTATTTATTATATCTACTTTATCTTATGCAAACTCAATTCTTCTTTAATTTGGTTACAGCTCCTATGTATTCCTTGAACGCTTGAAAGGTCTCTTCAGTCTCCACCATACTCCTTAGGCCAAGTCCGTAGTCATAACACCGCCTCATCAGCTTCTCACGGCCACATTCATACATTCTGCATCTTTTTATTACGTGATCAACATCCTCCGCCTCCTGTCCGCATCTACAAATGGGACTCTGCTTCTTTTTATATTTGTGCAGGTATGCATTAAAGTCACCATGGCCCGATAGGTACTGCGTTGTGTGGTGGTCCACCACCAACCAGTCTCTCTCTAGCCTCGCCTTGATTGTGGGGAAGAATTTTTTCGTAATGGACGCCTTGGATGTAGCTCTCCATGCAGCCTCCCATTCGTCAATGACCCATTCCCATGTTGCATCTTTTAATCTTTTCTTAAAATTTGGGTCTTCTCCCGGTATATCTAGTTTGGCCATTAAGCTGTTTGGGATAATATCTGAGAGAGTCCAGCCTTTAAGTTTTTGAGTTTGTGCTATCCTGGCCTTAATAACTAAATCTATCGGCGCCATTCCAGCGATTACATTCGCTCCTTCGTATGATATTGTCCTATACCCTCTTATTAATCTTAGTAGCAGGATCCTCTGTATTTTTAGAAGGCTTTTCATATGGTTGCTTTTTAGCAGTGGTCCCCAAGCGGCAACCGCGTACGTTGATATACTGACGCTGCACGCTTTATACAGCTGGATCGACGGTTTAAATTTCATCCCCCATAGCGCACCTGACATCCTACCCAGAATGTTGAGGACGTTATTACACCTGCTAAGAATTCGGTCAGTATGAGGGTGAATTACGAGACCCTGCCCGAAGCTTACTCCCAAGTAGGTAACCTCTTCTGGAAATTCTATTCGCGTTCCTTCCGCGAATATCCTAAGAGGGTGGCGGTCGTCGATTTTACCCCTTAGTAGGAGTCCCTGCGTTTTACCCGCCGCTATCTTCATTCTGGCTTCTTTCGTCCAATCGGTCACCAGCCTCATCGCCGCGTTAGCCGAGTCCTGAAGTTTCTGTCTAGATGTTTCCTTGACAATCACTACTATATCGTCCACGTACGCGATAACTTTAAAGCCTCGCCGTTCAAGGAGGACAAGTAACCCGTTTATTATTACGAGCCAAAGATACGGCCCAAGGACGGACCCCTGTGGGCTGCCCATCTCCACGTCTAGGGCTACTTCAACCCCTCCTATGTCCCTCAGGTATGCTTTCCTGTTCTCAAGGAAACTGCTTATAATACTGTAGAGGTTACTTGGTAAATCCATGCCCTGAAGCTCCTTAAGTATTCTGGGCCACCACGCGTTATCGTATGCCCCGGCAATGTCAATGCTTACAGCTACCGCGTATCTTTCGTTACCCTGGCTTGCCTCGCTTATCAATGTTTTTAGTGCTAGCTCTGTGGATCTTCCTTTAATACCTCCGAACTGTCGTTCGTTGATTTTCGGGATAATGTACTCCGTTATTTCTTTTTTAATTAGCTTCTCCAACACTTTACCCATTATTGGGAGTAGGCATATAGGCCTATAGCTGTTTGACACTGCCAGATCTCTTGGACCATTCTTGTTAAGAATTATTATGGAGGCCATTTTCCAGCACCGTGGGAAGTGTCCTACCTCAAGGCAACAGTTTAGGAGTGCGGTAAACTCTGTTCCGATTATCTTTACAGCCTCTCGCAGCATCTTGGGGGTTATCCCATCACCTCCAGGTGCCCCATTGGTTTTCAGGCTGTCTACAGCCATTTCGACATCAAGTGAATCCCACCCTACAGCCATACCTTGGCCTGATGGGACCCTAACCTGCTCTCTCACGCGTTTATCGGCCGCAGTGTCGATTGCCTCGTTGTCCTCACCCAGCATTGCCCTAAGCATGTTTTCCGCTGCGGTATCAATACTCCTAGGGTATACACCTTCATTTTCAAATGCGGGTAAGGCTGAGTTGGCTTGGGATTTTCCTTTGATACTCTTATATGCTATCCCCCATGGGCCATCTCTTGTCGTATCCTCAACGAATTCTCTCCAGGACTTCCTCTTCGCACTCTTGACCTTCCTTACGTATTTTTTATTTATCGTCTTGTAGAGGGATTTCAATGCCTTCTTCATCTGCGGATGATTGCACCGTTGGTATGCTCTCCTGGCACTGTTCTTGATCCTACGGGCTTCATCAATTTCTTTAGACCACCACGGCTTGGGATGAGCGATGGCTTTCGCCCTTTTAATGGATATGTCGGCTGCATCTGTAATTACTTTCCCCATTGCTTCCGCCTCTCTATCGATATCACTCCGATTAACCGGGAACTCTATTCTTCCTACTACGCCAATTTTTACTCTCTGCAACTCCATCTTGAATTTCTCCCAGTCAGCATTTCTGGTAATGTAGTTCATACGTAATGTTTTCATTGGTTCAAGTGAACTGATCTTACATCTAATGGTTGCGTGGTCACTGCTAGTGTCGAAGTCCGCCTTCCATCCCTGAATGAGGCTAATCATATCGGAAGTGCACAGGGTAACGTCAATGCTCGAGCTTCCCCTTGGTCCGTCAAAAGTTACCGGCTTAGCGTCTTGATTTAGTAAGCACAGTCCCATCTCGGAAATAAATTCAAATAAAATCTTACCTCTCAGATTCGTGACCCTTGAACCCCACTCTGCATGCCACGAATTGCTGTCGAGGCATATTATTATGCGCTGTCCGAGCTTACGGATGACCTCTCGGATTTCTTCTAGGATAGGCCTCATAGCCGCTTTTGGAGGAAGGTACGCTGAAACCACATGGATCTGGTGCGGCTCGGCTTTTACTGTCATAACCGCTACGTGACACGAGCATATGCTATAGTGCCCCACAACTTCCCGCGCAACACCCATCGCCACAACAGCAGCCTTGACCCTCCTGTCGTTATCGGCACGGTACACATATCTTGCATGGCTAGGAACTGTGATCAACCTGCCTTCTTTTACTGGTGGCTCCTGGACAGCGATGATTGAGTTTGTTCCGCTCATCCTCCACACCTCTTCTGCCACGTATCTGCTTTTTGCTAGATTGATCTGAATTACTTCGATTTCCAGGCCCGATCCACCCCGTCTATTCTCTTGACGCTCCATACTCTGTCCGTTTCACTACATTTCCTAGAAACCTTAGGTATGACTGGCACTTGGGGTCGTATGCTGGATGGTTAGATCTGATTCTGGCGTCGACACAATTCCTGCACTTAGGCTCTTTTTGCCTGTTTGGGCAGACCTTGGTCTGGTGCGCACCTGAGCACCACGCACATATATCTTGACCGCTTAAACACGATTTCCCAATATGGCCGTATTTTTGGCATTTATAGCACCTCGGCTGTTCGATGTAATCATAACATATCATTCTATACAGGCCAACGTTAAACCTCTCCTTGATGAGATGCGTCCTCGACACAGGGTCCGTTTCGACCACCCATTGGCCTGTGTGCCCAAATTTTTTCCCCCTTTGGAACAGAGCTCTTATCGATATACTTGGTTTGCTGCTAGGGTCCAGGAGCATGACTCTTTCCCTAATCTTGTCTTCTATTTTTCCTGGGTCCCATGATCTTGGCACACCCACTACCACTACCCTTGGGAGCCTACGAGCAACCTGCGATACTTTTATATTACTCCCTAACCCGGATTTTGCTATGTTGTCGGTAAGCTCTTTCGCTACCCCACTGTTCGCCACTTTTATAATCAGAGCACCTTCCTTGGCGAAGCGCATTTCTTTGATATAACCACACCGAACCATCCCTAACAATACCAAACCACACCTAACCATACCGAGCCATCCTTAACCATACCGAACCATCCCCAACCATACCGAACCATCCCTAACCATAAAGAACCACACTTAACTATACCGAACCACACCTAACCATCCTTACCCATACCGAACCATCCCTAACTATACCGGACCACACCCAACCATACCAAACCATCCCTAACCCTACCGAACCATCCCTAACAATACCAAACCACACCTAACCATACCGAGCCATCCTTAACCATACCGAACCATCCCCAACCATACCGAACCATCCCTAACCATAAAGAACCACACTTAACTATACCGAACCACACCTAACCATCCTTACCCATACCGAACCATCCCTAACTATACCGGACCACACCCAACCATACCAAACCATCCCTAACCCTACCGAACCATCCCTAACCATACCGAACCATCCCTATCCATACCGAACCACACCTAACCATACGGAACCATCCGTACCCTAACCACACCGAACCATCCCTAACAATACCGAACCACACCTAACCATACCGAACCATCCTTAACCATACCGAACCATCTCTAACCATACCGAACCACACCTAACCATACCGAACCAAACATTCTTTATACTTCATTCATATATATAGATTTTCACTTTGGACTGTATATTTGAGAAGATTGAAAGAAAAAGTAAGGTTACTAGAGACCTGATAAATATTCCAACGAGGTAGGAGGAAACCTTCCCCAACTAAACACCTAGCCATTTATGTAATATTCAGCCAAGTCGATAGCAACTAAACCTTTTCCTAACCCCCCCCCCATTTAGCAACTTCTTAACCCTTTCAACACACTCTCTGCCCTAAGCATCAATTTACTTTATATATATATATATATATATATATATATATATATGGGGGTGAGGTTAGATCAGTGGTAAAGCACTGGACTTATAAGTTGGAGGACCTGAGTTCAAATCCCGAGCAAGCACTAAAGATTTTTTCTTCTAGTGTCTTCGCTCATGGGTTGAATTCGGCCACCCTGACCGCCCCTAGACCAACCCAGCCTTTAATTAATTTAATAATGGGTACCTTGGGTGCTAAGGACTATAGCAGTCGAAGCAGCCAAGGGGAAAATCAGGCGGCCGGAGCATAGTACTGACCACACTATCTCCCTTGTGTGCCTGTATAGTATCTGCCCCTCGGGCCCTCGTGGCCTGTTACGGGACTGATTTATATATATATATATATATATATATATATATATATATATATATATAGATACATATAGTAAATATGTAATAAGTATACAGAACTAAACTTAATGGGTAATACCACCTTATGTGATCAAAATCAAAGTCATTTTCTCCAATTTATGAATCACGAATAAATCAATATTTTTCATTTCTTAATATCATAAGTTTTATATGGGATGTTAAATTATCCAAAAAAAAAAAAAAGAAAAAAAAAAGTTACTTAGTAGTTAAATACTTCGAAAACAAAAAAACGGCATATAGGCCGACGAACGGAAACACATTTATTTCAGGGGCAATGCTATGCAGGCGGCAATTTTAAATCTCGAACAAAAAACTATAAAGATATTTTGAAAGAAGAAGGCAAGAAGTTTTAAGAAATATTAATTTTTCCGGAAATGGTAAACAATTTTTTATTTTCTATTAAAAAATCCGTCAAAACACGGTCATAAAATCGTTAAAATTCAATGAATCGAAATCGTACTAAGCACTTTTCAGGTAAATATCATTAGGAATCTACAGTTAAAATTTGAAGGGGTTTTTTTAATTTATTTCATTATAATGGCTTCCCAACTATGGCTATGAGCCCTAATACAGATTATAATGGCTTCCCAACTATGGCTATGAGCTCTAATACAGATTATAAAATATATACACTTCTTTTACACTATGTTGACTTTGATACAATTTACATTTATACTTAAATAAGATATATATATATATATATATATATATATATATATATATATATATATATATACACACACACAAAACTATATTTACACACACATACACATATATACATGTATATACAAGATTCATGTGAATAAATACAAATATAAAACACAAAATAACTAAAATAAACTAAAATAAGGTACATTAGCTTAATTAGATCAGATCTATAGGTTATTAAAGTAAACTATTAAAATGGAAAGCACAAGGAGAAGAAGGAAGATTGGCTAGATTTTTTTGCATAAATTAGTGTTCTTTAAGTAATGTAATATAGTGTTGATGTTGTGTTGTATTTAGGCCTATGCCTTTATGCCTCGGTATCCAAAGCATTGTAATGTTGTGTTGTATTTAGGCCTATGCCTTTATGCCTCGGTATCCAAAGCATTGTAATGTTGTGTTGTATTTAGGCCTATGCCTTTATGCCTCGGTATCCAAAGCATTGTAATGTTGTGTCGTATTTAGGCCTATGCCTTTATGCCTCGGTATCCAAAGCATTGTAATGTTGTGTCGTATTTAGGCCTATGCCTTTATGCCTCGGTATCCAAAGCATTGTAATGTTGTGTTGTATTTAGGCCTATGCCTTTACGCCTCGGTATCCAAAGCATTGTAATGTTGTGTTGTATTTAGGTCTATGCCTTTATGCCTCGGTATCCAAAGCATTGTAATGTTGTGTTGTATTTAGGCCTATGCCTTTATGCCTCGGTATCCAAAGCATTGTAATGCTGTGTTGTATTTAGGCCTATGTCTTTATGCCTCGGTATCCAAAGCATTGTAATGTTGTGTCGTTTTAATCTGTGTAATTAGATCGGGTGAAAATTGAATGCACTAGCGAATCGCCCGATTTGAAATACATAGTTTTAAGAAAATCAACTTTATAGTTTAATTTACTGAAACGTTCATTTTATTCCTTTTTATTTATTTTTTTTTAAATTGTTAATAATAAAGATACAAAAAAATGGGTTTCAATTTTAAAATATATCGTGGCTTTAGTTGAAAATGGACTTGTCGGCAGATTTAAAAACTGTTTAACCACATAAACACTCATGGATATAATTTTTGATTAGTTAAGGAAGCCCATAAAAATAAAAGTTACGAGGTAGTATTACCCATTACGCCGAAACGTTATCTAAATGAAGAAGTGGAAACAAAAAAAAGTTAGTTGAAGTGCTGGTCTCGTGAACTAGTTTTATAAGAAATGATTTATGGTTTGCGATAAGAAAAACTTACACGCCCCTGGGATAGTTAAGCCGCGCTAAAACATGGCAATTCATAATACCCGGGTAAAAATACCAGACATAAACAAATAACAGACTCGCAGGAACTGCGTCATCATAGCGCGATTCCGTTCAGATCCCTAGTGCTATTTATTTATTTGTATTGATTACAGAGCTCGCGAAAATAGTGATTTTTTGGGGAAAATCAAGCGGCCGGAGCATAGAACTGATTATACTATCCGTGTGCCGTATGGTCATGAATCAGATACCTCTAAAGTATCTTCGTGGCCTGTTACGGGACTGATTGTATATATATATATATATATATATATATATACACACACACAAATTTGAACCAACGTTATTTTCGTGATCAATGAGTTCTGGACGTGAAATGTTCTAGTCGACACTTCCGAATTGCGTTCTAGGTCCCGGTCAGCCTTATAAGCGGATTTCCTCCCTAGGGAGGGAGGAAGGATCAGCACTACAAAACGCTTTACCAAAACTAGATTTTTTATATTTATTTTTATTTTTATTTTATTTTTTGTGTGATATAAACGAAATTACAAAAATAATTGTAAACAATGATATGATAAACGCAAACCATTATTATCCTTCAATCGATAAGGAATTAATTAAAAGTAGCTTGGTCTCTGCTCTGAGGTTTCTCAATATTTGTATAGAAAAATGAACGATCGTTCTTGAACAACAGGCCTCCATAGAGATCCCTGAAATCCTAGCCATCCATTACCCTCATAAATCCACTGCCTTGTAAATCCCATACATCACGATCCCCTATCGCTCGAATAAGGTTTTCTTAGTTTCTTTTTAAATTTTGGTTAGCTCAATTAATCCATACGATTTCATGAAGAAATAAATTATTAAAACGTTTTATCTTATGTAACTTGAAATTTTCAAGATGAGAAGGCAAAATTCTATAGAATGGTAAATTATTTGTTGACAAATATTGCATGTTGTTGACATCAGTTTTCTGAAAATACTATAGCACAAGGCAGTTAAAGGTTTTTTCAATCTTCTTACATTTGGAGGAACATAGTTTTCCAACTACTTTTCAGTTTTGGCCCATACAAATGATGGAATCAGTTGAAAATGTTTATAGAAGTTCGACATTCATCCAAACAAAGATAAATAAATTTTACTAATAACCAATCTGAACTTTAACCAATCTGCACTGCCAATGACCCACAAGGGTAGAGGCAGAATAATTAAAATAAAATAAAATAAATAAATTTTACTAGAAAAAAATATTTTATTAATAGAAATATACTGTTTTAGGATTTTCGTATGTTTTCCTTAATATCTCGAAAACGGTTGGTTAATCGTGGTGAGCGTACAGTTATGATTCGAAAGTATACTATATTTCCTACAAAAATGGTTCAGAAGTATTTTTCGATGGGCCGGTCTCATTCGGAGAAACCGTTGCTTGAAATTCGAATATGTATAGCCGATTTTATTTTGTCTCCGTTTACCTCAGTATTTAAATGATTGATTTTTGTTTTTTCTTTTAAATTTCATTAAACATTAAAATGATTATTTCAGCTAAAGAAGGTAAAAAAAAAATAAGTAACATATCCTCGTTCAAATTTCACAACCGCGTAAGTAGATTTTTAGTGACATTGAGTTATTGGTATCTTTAGAATCCTTATTATCTCCCGGACATTATGGCAATAATAATAATAAATTTAAAAAAAAAAAAAAAACACTAGATAGCGCTAAAATTTACTATTACATCCGCATAAAAGAAACTGATTTCAAACGATTGGGCATAACCGCGTATCTCTCTCATCTATTTTAGGCCATTCAGACAAGGTTTTTCGTTTAAATGTTACCGAAAATATGTCTTAAGTCGGAAATCCTCATAAGTTGCAAGTTATTATTATTATGATCGGAGTGGGTTTCCTCCGTTTCCGGGTTGATTCGAGGGATTCTTATCCAACCGAAATAAATAATTATGTACGAAAGTGTACACACATTTGCTGGATATTTAAGAAGTATCGGACGGGTCTCACTGCATCCAGTTGTGCTGAGTGCTGTTTCTAGTCCGCTTTTGGTGGTCAGATAATAGACTCGCATGACTGCACTATGCATGTATCCAGTCTAATGCATGCCTTGTTATTTCTTGGCTACTTACTGAAAGGAGCAGGAGAAGGATAACACTCCTCCAAGCTGAAGCTAGTGCTTGATTGTGTACTTCTTAAATATCCTTAATCTTACGGGCTAGTATGGGATAGGAGCACCGCATGTACTGCTTCCGATGTCAAGGTCTTAAGAATTATTCCCTCTGGAACAGACCTCACTCCAGATTTGTGCAAGCCTTGTACTGACTTTCGTTCCACCACTTTATGTGGGTAGTGCATTTTATACCTACAGCCAGGTCTATCTCCCAGGGAAGGTGATCCTGGGGTGTGTACTGTAGGTGACCTTATGTCACTGTAAGTGGTTAGTGTACTGTGTGTGTGTTATGCGTGTGATGTACAGTACTCGGGAAGGGGGGTTTATTATTGGTTTTATGTATCGCATCTTTGGCGAATTGAATTTTTCCAGGTTTCCAAGGAAAAGTTAAGAAAATTCACTCACGCGATTGTGAAATTTGAGTGATGATATTTGCATTAGTATTTTCCTAGAGAAGACGATGTGAGAAGGCGGAAGGAGTAATTTCCCCTCAGGAGACTGTTAGTTTCCTGTGTCTTGCATATAATCTTGCTTCTCACATTTCATTTTTACACGTGTTAACATTTTTACGAAAGAGCAAAACAAAACATGGTAAAAGTGAAGTTTCACGCCCTCCAAACCGATTTCTTTCAAATTTTGTACAATAACGTATTTTAATGCACTAAACACGAATACGTTAAAAAAAACCTTCGCATTTAACTAGGAAAGAAGTTATTAAGCACTAAAGTTCACTGTTATGCGGGTTATGAGAGCTAATGTAAACAACTAAATTTGTGACGACTTTAAGGCATAAATGACGACTTTAAGGCATACAAGGTTATGTTCTCAAGAAGATAACAAAACCCCAGTCAATCCAACTCGCTAAAATTAATATAATTCTATTAATTTTAGGGAGTTGGATGTAGCGAGCGGAAACGCATAGCACGTATGCCCTTAAGCGACAGGTGACGACGGGTGAGGATGCCCTTAAAATTATCAATATTTTTGAATAAATGGTTTATGAACAATTCAAATGAGAGTTCTGTTTCCCAATGTTACATATCTGCGCATGCGCGTGTTTACAAATACGCTGTTGACGCCTAGTTTTATAACCTTCCTAACAGTGAACTTTAGTGCTTAAAAACTTCTTTCCTAGTTAAATGCGAAGGTTTTTTTTTAACGTATTCGTGTTTAGTGCATCAAAATACATTGTTGTGAAAAGTGTTAAAGAAATCGGTTTTTACCCAAAACATTTACTGCTTCTATTCCAAGTTTCCCAAATGACACGGAGTCAGACTTTTTTTTTTTTGAACATACCTTAGTTATAAATTTGCGTGAAACTCACATACAACTATGACGTCAAATGAAGTTCCATATACTATTCAGGGTAGAACAAAATGATTCAAATAGTGATAGAACCTTGAAATATCAGGTGGGAAAATACAAAAGGTTTGTAAGAGGTCTATAACAAACACCAGGTTCTTTCGGCCTCTGAAGTTAGATAATGTTATCAGTTTCGCCCTAATTTCATATAAACTTCTCAAAATGAAAATGTGTAAGAGTAATGTAGATAGACATATTGGATGTAGGGAAAGTTTTATCAAGCAGCAGTCTTCCGGCAGGAGAAAGTTCGGAGGGAAAATTATTGAAGTTACTAACTCGATTGTTGGGTGTTGCTCCAAGTCAAGGACCTTTATCATCTTAGAGGAAGAAGAAATTTGGTAAAACTGAAGGAGAGCGACCTCAGCACCGATTTTTTTCAAATTTTGCACTATACCGTATTCTGATGCAGTAAACACGAATCCGTTAAAAAAAAAAAAGTTGCTCTCAACTAGAAAAGAAGATATTAAGCACTAAAGTTCACTGATATGGAGGTTATAAAAGTTGGCGTAAACAGCATATTAATAAACATGCATATTAAGAATGTCTAGGACGACGTTTGGGCAGACGTGCTATGCGTTTCCGCTCGCTCAAGAAGATATCAAAACTCTAGTCAATCCAACACGCTGTTATAGATAGAATTCCGATGTTATGGAGGTTATATTTATTTATTTCATTGTGAGCTTCGCAACTTTAGCGTGGAAGTTATAAATTGTTTATCAACATTTCAAATGAGAGTTCTTTTTTTCCCAATGTTAGATACCTGCGCATGCGAATGTTTACAAATACGCAGTTTACGGCAACTTTAACCTTAATAACAGTGAACTTTAGTGCTTAATAACTTCTTTCCTAGTTGAAAGCAACTTTTTTTTTTCTTTTTTTTTAACGAATTCGTGTTTAGTGCATCAAAATACGTAATAGTGGAAAATTTGAAAAACATCGGTGCTGACGACGCTCTCCTTCAGAGAAATTTTTACCAGAAATTTTTATATACAAAGTGAATATACAATATGTACATATATTTTTACATGTTATTATATATTTTACATGTAATTTTATTTATTTGCTAACTATATGCATAATGATCATAAGTATGGTTGAAAGTTTGGGAAAAATTATAAAAAAAAAAACCATGCAAAATACGACTATAATACATACATATGATAATTATTAACTTACTGAGATGAGGTCAGGTGTCCAGAAGCAGAGATGGGCATAATTTTATTTATAAATAAAAATACGAATTTATTCGTACTTCATATATTTGTGAATACGAATTTATTCGTACTTCATATATTTGTGAATACGAATATAAATAAATTCGTACTTCATATATTTGTGAATACGAATATAAATAAATTCGTATTCATAAGTGTGAATACGAATTTATTTTTATTCACATATATTAAATATAAAAATACAAATAACATTTTATTCGCAAATTTTCCTGCGAATTCAAATAAATTCACAGAAAAAATTTTAAATAATCACAAAAAATGTGAATATTTACAAAAAATCAAGTGATTACAAAAAAAATCACATTAAAATATACGAATAAAAATTTATTCACATTATAATTTGTGAATAACAATTTATTCACAATAAAATTCGCAAATAAATTTATTCGTATTAAGATTATATTACGAAAGTTATTCAAGGTAATTTTTTTTTTTTTTTTTTTTTTTTTTTTTTTTTTTTTTTTTTTTTTTTTTTTTTTTTTTTTTTTATGGAGGTACAGATAACAAACTATGTCCGCGGCGTACTCGGGGTAAAAAAAAAATTTAGGCGCTAATAACCTAGACGTTAAACGAATTAAAAAAAAAATCACCTTCAATAACTTTCGTAATATCATCTTAATACGAATAAATTCATAATTTATTTGCGAATAAATTTTTATTCACAAATTATAATGTGAATAAATTTTTATTCGTATATTTTAATGTGATTTTTTTTGTAATCACTTGATTTTATGTAAATATTAACACTTTTTGTGATTATTTACAATTTCTTCTATGGATTTATTTGTATTCGCAGGAAAATTTGCGAATAAAATTTTATTTGTATTTTTTATATTTAATATATGTGAATAAAAATAAATTTGTATTCACACTTATGAATACGAATTTATTTATATTCGTATTCACAAATATATGAAGTACAAATAAATTCGTATTTTTATCTATAAATAAAATTGTGCCCATCTCTGTCCAAAAGTATGTGTTTGGTCCGTCTGTGGGTGTATCCTCTGAGGGTTTCTTTGTTGTAATTACCTATTTCAGCTATTAGTGGATTGTCTGATAGTTGTACTGAATGAAAGAATTTAGTCGTGAGTGTGTGTATATAGTCTGTGATTGTCGGCATTTATAATTCGGAGAGAGATATTTTGCATAACCTGAAGTTTGTTATAGTTTGTTAAACAGGTTCAAACAGAGCATTTATCATCTTCTGTACATGAACGGTTGGTATAGTATTGGCATCTCTGCTTTGGTTGGTGAGTTTTACAAAATACCTAACACCAATGCAGAAACAGAAATATTTTGAACACAGCTTAATATTTTGTTACCATAGTACCCTAAGGTGAATATGCCACCGATGGCTGATAATAATCTATGTGTACCTTCTGATTCATACTGACAGCTTAGGATGCAAATGCAAACAAAAAATTAATAAAAACATAATGTATATATACTCAAAATAATTTAATATCATGTAATGTAATATTATATATATTGTAATGATATATTACATTCTTGAAAATATTTTTAAATTCAAATAACCATCGATATTTTGAAAACCCGCGCAAATCACAAACCATATGTACAAATAACATTGTATTATATACGATCAAAATTAATGATATTTTTGGACAATACTGATGTACAATATATCCATATTAAATGTACATTCAGATAACAATAAATTAATTATTTTGTATGGCAAAAAACAATTGTTATCTTTATATATATAATCGGGCAAACTGCGGAAGTTGGAAAGAGGGAAGCCAAAGTTTCTCTCTCGAATGGCGTCAGTCCAGTCTAGTCCCAGCAGCGATAGAGAGAAGGCGTCCGTCTAATTCCCGCATTCATGGACTGAGGAACTGGGGTTGGTCCTAAGTCTTTTGGTTCTCAGCGTTGGCCGAAGTCAGAGCTCTCCTCCAAGGAATACCGAATATATTGAGATTTCGTTGGAAGCGGATTGATTTAGAGGTAAGAATTGTTTTTGTTGTAGTTTTCAATTATTTTATTATTGTTTGCATGTAATTTAATATTGTTTGTATCTCAGAATTGTCTGGAGATAAATGTAATACCAGTAATTCACTCGGAACCTTGATCCATGAGATTAAGTTAAATTAACATAATAAAAATAATTAAAATTTCTTTATTTCTTATTATAAAAAAAAAAATTAATCATTACATTAAATGGCGCCCAACGTAGACGGCCGAGTGAATTAAAATTAAAAGCGGTAAATAAATATTGAAAATAAAACTTAAAAGTAATTTTTTTTTTAAATAAAAATGTCTGACGTAAATATTGAACAATTTCGAAATAACGGTGAGGAAGGTAGTGTGGAATCACCGGAATACGTATTTTTTACGCCAGGAGAAATAAATATTATAGTCGAAGCACGTGAAAACGAATTGCGGGAGGATGATGCAATAGCATTCAGAGAATCGACGGCGGGTTCCTTAGGAACAGAAATTATATCCAATGACCGTACTTCCGAGAGGGATAATGAGATGCATCCTCAAGGCCTAGAACATTTGATGAGGCTATTATTGGAACAAAATAAAGAACTAAATCAAAATATGGTTGAGCTAAATAAAAATAATAAAATATTGGAAAATAAAATTGATAAAAATAATAAAATATTGGAAAATAAAATTGATAAAAATAATAAAATATTGGAAAATAAAATAGATGCAAAGAGAATAGAACAAAATAAAAAATTGGACGATTTATGTGCGTATTTAAATAATATGGGTGAAAGTCAAAATAAAGAGACGATAGAATTGGAAAAATCGAATAATAACCTTTTTAATAAAAATAATAGAAGTTGTAAAGAAATTATTGAGATTAATGAAAATAATAATGGAAATTTAATTAAAAATACCGAAAATGACGATACACAAATCAATAATGACGATTTAAGTGAATTAAGAAAAGATAATTTAAATTATGATTGTAGTATTATTGATCAAAAATGTGAAGAAAATAAAATATTTGTTGAGACTAAAGATGAAAGTGAGTATGTTTGTTTAGTGAATGAAGATGATAAAATTAAAGAAATATTATTGAGTAATTTGAATAATAATAATGAAAAAATAAATCAAATAATTAAAAATAATATAACTAATGATAATTTAAAAAATAAAATAAGTACAGACGTTATGGATGAGAATTTGGAACAAAATAATATTAAAAAATTAGTTGATGATCATATAATTAGTTTAAAAATAATGAGTTATAATAATAATAATGGTAATAATCAAAATAATATAATGAATAAAAATGTTAACAAAAATAATCATCTGAAAAATATGGACACCAAATTTGGTAATAAAGTAAAAATACTTTTTGAGTATCAATATCAAAATGGGATTGAAAAAATTGCAAAATTAAATCGGCCACCACGAAAGAGAATAAAACAAATCCTTAGGAATAATTCGGACAGATGCAAAAAAGATTTTAATGATAAATAGTGGATCCAGGACAATTTTTAAATGTAGTACTAGTTTAGAATTTTTATCTGTTACAAAAATTAGTTTAGTATAAGATTTAATTGATAATAATAATAATTAAAAATTAATATAAATGTTGAAATCACATTAGTTAGGATAAGAAAATTTTGATATTATGTAAAATTAATAAATTTAATAATAATGTTTTTTGTATATTAAAATAAACTTATTTCAATAAAGATCATTTGTTTAGCCTAAAATAAATTTGATAATTATAAAAATAATTTAAAATAAGTATATTAATAAAATACTATATTCATATAATCAAAATAATTAAAAATTATGAGACGAAGTAAGCTATCAAAATTTAAAAATAATATAATACAATTGCTATTATTCTGAACTCTCTATTCCGAAACTCCAAATTAAAAAATTCAATTTTAAATTTATTTTTTATACCGGACTAAAATCATTTTTTTTTTTTTAAATTTTTTTTTTTAGACAGGAGTGCAAATGTAATGATATATTACATTCTTGAAAATATTTTTAAATTCAAATAACCATCGATATTTTGAAAAGCCCGCGCAAATCACAAACCATATGTACAAATAACATTGTATTATATACGATCAAAATTAATGATATTTTTGGACAATACTGATGTACAATATATCCATATTAAATGTACATTCAGATAACAATAAATTAATTATTTTGTATGGCAAAAAACAATTGTTATCTTTATATATATAATCGGGCAAACTGCGGAAGTTGGAAAGAGGGAAGCCAAAGTTTCTCTCTCGAATGGCGTCAGTCCAGTCTAGTCCCAGCAGCGATAGAGAGAAGGCGTCCGTCTAATTCCCGCATTCATGGACTGAGGAACTGGGGTTGGTCCTAAGTCTTTTGGTTCTCAGCGTTGGCCGAAGTCAGAGCTCTCCTCCAAGGAATACCGAATATATTGAGATTTCGTTGGAAGCGGATTGATTTAGAGGTAAGAATTGTTTTTGTTGTAGTTTTCAATTATTTTATTATTGTTTGCATGTAATTTAATATTGTTTGTATCTCAGAATTGTCTGGAGATAAATGTAATACCAGTAATTCACTCGGAACCTTGATCCATGAGATTAAGTTAAATTAACATAATAAAAATAATTAAAATTTCTTTATTTCTTATTATAAAAAAAAAAATTAATCATTACAATATATATATATATATATATATATATATATATATATATATATATATATATATATATACACACACACACACAAATGGATATATACTCGGATTTAGATATATATGTGCATAAATGTGTATATAAAGTCTATAGGGGGGGGGGGGGGGGGTCCTCCCTATGGAGGGAGGGAGGAACCGCAGTAAATTGGTGATAATGACCTCAGCAGTCGATGCTCTGGGAATAATTTTGTAATTAGGTATTTTAATCAAAATCATAATAATTAATGACATTTATGGACCCGTTCAAGGATTTGTTTTTCAATTAATGTTTCAACACAGAACTCAGCACATTTTTGTTTTGTGCTAATGACCTTAGCAGTCGATGCGCAGAAAAAAAAAGTATTAAACTAAAAATAACAAATTGAACAGTTCCCTAATCTGATAAATCATATTGTAAAGAAATCATTTAATCAGAAGCATTATTAATATCAAATTATTTTATTAGATTTATGAATCTGCCCATGGATTTCTTTCTTGCCTAATATTTCAAGATAAATCCAGCAAATTAAAAATATTAAACTATGATAATCTATTAGAAACAGCCTAAAAAAAATTATTTTTAAATTAAATGTATTTTTTACAAATAAAGGAATTTTATATAAAAATTATCACTTATAATTCTTTATTCCTTCATTAAAATACAATGTAAATTAAGTTTCTTAATATTTACCTAGTTATATTAAGTTTGAAGATCTGAGGTTTTCCATGTTTACATTAAAGTGAGTATTTGTTAACCCATTAGCGCCGGAGTTTCTTTTTTTTTTCAAAAATTCTAAATGCAAATAAATAAGTTTACGAACTTAGTATATAATATAATTTTTCTATCATGGCTTAGATATTGGTGTTACCATATGGTAACGCACAGCGCTAATGGGTTAAAAGAGGAATGCTGAAAACATAATTATACATGAATTCAAGAATTTAGTAGTGGTGTTTATTGTTGCAAGGCGTATTTTGCATTGGAAATGGTAGCAGTTGATATTTTATTATATAAATGATGAATTTATAAGGTTTTTTTTTTTTTTGCCAATTTACATTGAGTATTAAATTATAATGTATTAATAAAAACTTTTGAGTTTTGGAGGAATATTATAAAATAGAATTTCTTAGCTGTCTAATATGTAATTAGAAGCATACATAATATTGATTACTTTTAACCAATATGATTATGTGGTCTTCTTTAAAGTTTATAACTTCTTCAAGACATTACAAAAATACAGATATTGTGAAGAATATATAATAATTTTTATGATATTTTTAGAATTTGAATGATTATTTATTTTATATATTAATATATTATTCCATTAGTTCATTAAGAATTAGCAGAAGAACTAAATGGTTTTTGGAAATCAAATGGTGAATTCTTAAAAAATAAAAAAAAATCAGTTCTGTAAGGGGCCTCGAGGGCACAGAGGTACTGATACTGTAGAGGTAACTGATTCTTGATCATTCTCGCACTCAACGGAGATAGTGTAGTCAGTATTGTGCTTCAGCCACCTGATGTTTTTCTCTTTCGATCTGAGACACCGAATCCAACCCACGAACAAAGACACCAGAATATAAAATCATTAGTGCGCTCGAGTTTTGAACTCAGGTCCTCCGGTATATTAGTTGAGTGCTCTACCATTGAGCTAGCCATGCCCCTTAGGAAAATTAAAGAGGGTGTAAAGCAATAAACAATGTCAGACCGGTAAAATAGAAAGAATAAAGTGGTGCTTGTAAGACTGTGTATAGGCCACAGCAAAGGCTTCAGACAGACACGTGATATATATATATATATAAATATATATATATATATATATATATATATATATATATATATATATATATATATATATATATAAACATACATATTAGACAAATTGACCTAGGAAATATTTTGTGCATTTTAGGTTTAAAATACTGCGTCCACTTTACTGAACGTTAAGTCATTCATGGTTTCATAAATTCTACAAAAAATATATTCTAAATGTAATTGTAAATGTTTGTATCTTTGAGTTGGGTGATTATTGTGTTTATGTGTGGACTGTCATCCGTCAAGAAGGCATTGAAATGAAATTAAATTTAAAAAATACTTTATTCTGGGACATTGTCTCATAAGAATAACATACAAAAAATAAAAATGAAACTCTATACGTAAAGAAAAAAACAACGAAAATCGAACCCCAATGTTATTTATAAAACCTTAAATAATAAAATAATGTGTACATATTAATAAAAAGAAGAGCGTGAAAATGGAGGGACTTTGGAATACTGGAGCATGAAGGGGATGAGGGAGGGAGGATAGAATATACAAATATAATAAATAGCTCGATATGAAAAGATAAATAAATAAATAATAAAAAAAGAAGAGTATTAAAAGATAAGAATAAAAAATAAATGCATAGCCAAAGGAAAAAAAAGAAAAGAAAAGAAAAGAAAAAGTAAATAGAGTAAAATGTAAAATCATAATACAAACAACAAAACAAATGTGGACTTGATCGAGTCGTTTGGTAGATTTAATCTGTCTAATTCTTTGCAATTGCTTAATATGTGTTTAATAGTCAAATTTTGTTTAATAGATTATAAAATGTAATGTGTAAACAAAAAAAAGTTCATCAACCTGTCAATGACTCTTATTGAGTGTAGGCAGAAAATTTAAAAAAAAAAAAATATAAGTCATTGCTAAAATCATTTTTTTTTTTTTTTAGGTGGGTAGTTATTCACAATTTCCTCTAATATCTGAGCAGCATTTCACACTATAGGATCTCACCAACAAGCAAACCAATTTAAGAAAGCCTGACAGAGTACTTCTGTCAACATAAATCTATTGTGTAAAATTCATAAATACATTACGCCCTAAAACTTCAACTCAGCGCTACATAGAAACAAAATAACATAATAAGAAAAAAATGAACATCGCTTCATTGAGTGACTGTTAAACATTGTAAAAGTTCCAATATTAAAAGAACAGATAAAGTATGCATCACCCTTAATTAAAGTCATGAATCACAGAGCAGACTTTGAAATGTTGGTGCTAAAAAAGTATTAGTTATAAAAACTCAAACTACTTGAGAGATAAGGCAAAATGATGGAATATAAAAAGAAAAAAATGGAATGGCAAAATTGACCTGAATTTTAATTCAAAACAAAGAAAAGATAATAGGGCACTTAAAGTTATTAATAGAGCCAATCTAAAAACACGGATTACATTAAATAATTTAATAGTTTACCTTAGAAGGACTCTTGTAAATAAAATTCTTCTGATATCTCTCAGTAGACATATGGAATGAACAAGAATCTTGGTGATGAGATCAGCAAATGAAGGACTGGGAAAACAACCACAGACTTAAGTTAAACACAAAACATAGAAATACGAAGTAAATAACACAAACTTAAGGCTGAGCAAGGAAACAATAGGATAAACAAAATGCTATGGTAACAACATATATATTTATTTTCCAAGAAATACTTTGCAACATAACAAAGCTTCTGTAAGCATCTTTGTGAGCAATCACGAACGAGCGTTCATAAGATCAACTGTTCCACCAAAATGAACCTCTAATGAATATAGAACTTCTGGGTTTTGGTTTGTTTAGATTTTTAGGGCAAATAACCTCAAGGTTATAATTGCCCGTTTTTTTTTTAAATATGGTAATGTATGTGTGTGTTCTCTCCCTCTATTTTTTCTAACCCTCTTTTTTATAATTTTTTGTTTTGATTTCAATTTCAGCTTATTTATATTTTTATTTATTTAAATTATTCTGCCTCTACCCTAATGGCAGTACATTTAGGCTTTACATGTCCTTATATATTTTGGGTAAATGTGAAGGAGCGCGGTCTCCACACCGATCCTTTTGAAATGTTTCACTATAACGTATTTTGATGCACTAAACACGAATCCGTTAAAAAAAAAAAAAAAAAGCTCGCTTTTCACTACGAAAGAAGTTATTAAGCACTAAAGTTCACTGTTATGGAGGTTATAAAAGACGGGGTATTTGTAAACACGCGCATGCGCAATAGTCCTTAATGACGAAGTGTAATTGAAATTTAGACTTACCTTGTGGTAGCTGACTTGGTCGTAAATTGTCGCTTTTGGGCATACGTGCTATACGTTCCCGCTCGCTCAAGAAGATATCAAAACCCATAGCCAATCCAACTCGCTAAAATTAATAGAATTCTATTAATTTTAGCGAGTTGGATTGACTAGAGTTTTGATATCTTCTTAAAATTTAAAGAATGGTTTATTATTTTAAAAAAAATATTTTTGAATAACTAACTGGAGATAAATTGATAAATAATTGATGGTAAATTTCAATTAGACATCCTTATTACGAACTTTTCCATACCCGCGCATGCGCATGTTGACAAACATAGCAGGTTACATTACCTTTCAGAACCCGCACAACAGTGAACTTTAGTGTTTCATAACTTCTTTTCTAGTGAAAAGCGAGCTTTTTTTTTAACGGATTCGTGTTTAGTGCATCAAAATACGTTATAGTGCAACATTTCAAAAGGATCGGTGTGGAGACCGCGCTCCTTCACATTTACCATATTTTGTTGTCGTTCAGGAATTTGATGAAATTTTGAACGGTAGGTTCATTACCTTGTTAAGATTCCTGTACAGTTCTTGGACTGTTATGAAGAGCTCGAGATGAAAAGAACTTTTTACATTGCGTAATTATGTTGCATATTTCACACGTGTCTGGGTGCAGATGTTTGATGAGGTAAGTATGGGTTATTGCTCAGTGGCCTATTTGCAGACGTGCCAAAACAACGTCTTCCCTTCGAGAGTAACGAGTAGATGTATCCCAAGGGTTTTAGTTATTTTCTTCTAAATTTTACTTTTTTTTTTTTTTTTTTTTTTTTTTTTGTATGTTTATTTATCCTTCACATATTCCATTTGTCTAATCCCTTCCTGTAGTGGTGGCAGTGGAGTAAGTTTAGTGCTTAATAACTTCTTTCCTAGTTGAGAGCAATTTTTTTTTTTTTTTTAACGAATTCGTGTTTAGTGCATCAATATAGTGCAAAATTTCAAAATAATCGGTGCCTAGGAGCCTGGCCTTCACATTTATCTGCAATTTAGTTTTTTTTTTTTTTTTTACGGTGCATCTACATCTAGGTCATTAGCGCCGGGGCAATTCAGTTATATTAACTATAATAGCCAAACCCCGATTGTCTTCTCCTTGGCAAGTTCTAAAACTTGGGAGAGATGTATTTTCCAGAAATAATCTACTTTACTAATCCATTCGACAAATTTACGTTTTCCCTTTTTCAGGTTTATCTCAGTGGCTGGACATCCACTGAATGTTACGATTCGCCACAGCCAGACAAAACTTATTAAAGAACTCTGCAAAGACGAACTCCAAAGATAAAATTTTCGTGTCAGCTCCTGTTAATCTAACTAAGGACCACTCGAGTACGCTGCGACCGCTTTGACTTCAAACGGCCTAATTCTCTTGTCTAAAATCACAAATGAAAAGCCCAACAATGGAATCCGCCCTTAAACGAGAAATACCCTGCCGAGTTTTATTTGTGTGCTTGCTCTGATCCGACACCCAACTACAAGTTGTAAGGGTAGCCCGTGGAAAAAGCTTGAGTCCTTGAGATTTGAGGTGTGATCTGCATACATTACATGGCTTACCTCTCGGTATACCTCTATGGAATGTCCAAGCAAAGCCAGAAGGGTCAAAGGAAGTAAAGTTGAAGGAGTCTTTATTTATTTTATATTAACCCGCCTAATGTAGTAAATAACCTTAGGTACATGGCATAATTGCTATGCGTTTCCGCTCGCTCATTATATCGAACCTCTAGGCAATCCAACTCGTTGATAATATTAATAAATGGTGGGGGTATCCGTGGTCTAGTGGCTAGCGCCTTAGATTCATTAGCGGGAGATGATGGGTTCGATTCCCACCGGCGGCAGGAATTTTCTCATCCCACGGGTCGTTGGGAAAATTCCTCGCTGCACCCTGAATGTCGGCGCTAATGGCCTAGATGTCGAAGCGCCGTAGACAAAAAAAATAATAAATTAATAAATGGTTTTTCGGTTGTCATATTTCCACAACTTCAATTGAGTTCTCATTTCATGATCCGGATCCCTGAACGAGACCCACTTCTCGAAACCGGTGCAACTAGTACGTAAATACCTAACCTTACATTTATAATGGCATTTCGACAGACATTTCTCTGTTTTAGAAACATCTAAGTATTATGTTACGTAATAAAAATTACAAACAATAAATTGTGTAACACTTTGTAATAACCATTAAATTAAATGTATAGTTATAAATATTACGTCGAATGAAAGAGAAGCTCAAACAGTTTTGTTTGTTTGCAACACAATGATCAAAATCAGGCCATCTGTTTACCAGTCGCCACCTTTGCTTTTAGCACTTTCGAACGGATGGCAGCGGAACGATTGCGTGTACATGCTTACTGGTGTAGTCTTTCAATAGACTGACAAAGACACGGCCATTGTGGTAATCCCCGTATATTATTAGTTTTAATCCAGACTCCAGAGCGAATACATGGTGACGAGAGGACTTCTTAGCAACGTAGGACTGAAAACCTTTTTACACAACAATTAATGTAGGTATCATTATTTTAGCTTTTAGTGTAGGTCTAACATTTAATGTAGTTTAGTAGCATTTTAATGCATGTAGTGGATCATTCCATAGCTTTATAAAACATTTTGTGGGTAGGATTTACAAAAAAAAAAATAATGTGTTGTTGAAGAAGTGCCCCTGAAGAGGTGCGAAAATATGCACGAAACATGTCTGGAGTTAAATGAAGATATAACCACCAGTCTTATAATGTATGTCACTCCAGAAATAGGCAAACATACACGGAAGCACGCATTAGTGTGCACTGAATGATTTTATTGTGAAGTTTATTAATGTTTCTGAAGTCTTTATGTATCAGGCTGTACCGTATGAAATGTCAGTTTTGTTTACTTTGCGATTTAATCCTTTCCCTTTTTTATTTCATTATTTACAAACATCATTGTTATTCATATAGAATTAAAGCTCTTTTATTCCTATTATTTAATCAGTAACTTGCGTACTGTGTTGTGAGAACGATCCTCTGAGAAAAAAATAAAACTTAAATTATGACTTCAACGGAAGTCCGTATTATTTTTTCGTTATGAATTTAAGCTCTGTCATAGCGCAGCTGAAGCGTGTATGAACATTAACACGGCGTTCGGAGAGGGAACTGTAAATGAACGAACTGTTTGCCGGTGGTTATCCAGGTTTCGAAGTGGAAATTTTGATGTTGACAACGAGGAGCGAGGAAGGCCAGAAACCAAGCTTGACAATGACCACCTGAAAGAAAGGGTTGAAGCTTGTCCCTCAAAAAGCACTAGGGAATATGCCAAAGAACTCGGAGTAGGAACCACGACAGTTTCAAGACATTTGAAGGAAATCGGCAAGTCCAAAACTGACATTTCATACGGTACAGCCTGATAAAATTCTTTAGAACACTCCATTTGGAATGGAGCCTCGTGCCATGTCGGTTTGATTTATGAATAGCCCACGACAGAAGCAGGATTACTGTGGATTGGAGATGATTGATGGCGTAATTTCTGTATTTTGTATAAAGGCAGTGTATATCTGCAATATGACAGAGTATATCTGTATTATGGGATTGTATGTTTCGGTTCACCTAGTAGAAGAAGAGTTATTACCTCAGTCTTATTATCAAGCTAAATGTTCTTCAAGTATGTTTATGTTGAGTTTTACTGCAGGCAGCCAAGCCATCACCTTCATAGAATGTAATACATATTTGTAATAAGCTAGAAATGAAAAATTATCTAAACATCTTGTCAAATCTTTTTTATTTTTTAGAAAAAAAACAACAGATTGGGCTTTGAATCTATATCCTTCCGGTTTATGCTCGGTTTTCTTACCAATCTGGTGACTAGGCCAGTATGGGGTCAATAATATTGGTAGTCAAATTTTGCTAGAAAACAGCATGATAAGGTAATACAAGTAATGGAGCCAAAGTTGCAATATATAACGTGACGTCATACGTGACCAAGCGAGGCTATTATTGTCATACACGGCTCACACCTTCATTGCTCGCTGCATTCAATCAAGATAGATCGATACTTACTGCCCTCGATTAGGGTAGAAATAAAAGAGTCTTCCTTCTCGAATGCTGGATGGTAATATTCATTTACGAAGCGCTTTGCTCTACATAATACCAAGAGCCTAATAGCGGGTAAAGAATCTTTTGGATAAGATAATAATTTAATGGTACTATTTTAATTATTATTTTCCATAATAAAGGATTATAAATTCGAAATAGAGAATACTAGGCGTTTCAAAATAAACATCCGGAATTTAACGCTTTATATACAGATTGCCCCAGTGTTAAACCGACAGGCTTCGTATATCGATGGGGAATCGAAAAACTAAGTCAAAAAGTCCTTTGGCGATTCTCGTTTTCGAGAAAGCCGCAAAAAAACATGTTTTTTTTTTACACATTCCGATTTATCTCTTAAACGAAGCGTTGTACGAAAAAACACCTCAATACAAAAGTTGTAGCTTATTAAATTATCTTTAAGATGAAATCAAGTTCAGCGTCTTAGCTTGATTAGCGTATTAGACGCTCAACTTGATATCATCTTAAAGATAATTTAATAAGCTACAACTTTTGTATTGAGACGTTATTTCGTACAAAGCTTCGTTTAAGCGATAAATCGGGATTTGTCCAGAAAAAAAAAAAAAAAATCCCCGTTTTCCTCGAAAACGATACACTTTTTGACTTAGTTTTTCGATTCCCCATCGATATACGAAGTCTATCGGTTTAAGACTGGGACACCTTGACCTGATAAGTCAAATGAAAGATCAACTAAAACAGTTTTGTTTGTTGACACCACAAACATCCAAATCAGGACTTCCGTTCACCAGCCGCCATCTTGGTTACTGGTGCATTCTAACGGATGGTTTCATCATTTTGTTTGACGTAAGTTGTATTTCATATGATACAAATAATATATTAATATATTATTATTTGTTGCTGATGCTCCGCATCTAAGGCGAATAGCATTTCATTTCCTGTAGTAAGCTGATGCAGGTGCTGAATGCCACTCAAAAATATTAGATTCTACAGACAATTATGTATGTACTAAAATGTTTGAGGTATAGATAGGAAAGAAACAAAAATGAAATAAAAACCAATATAAAGAAAAATCTACTATATATTTGTCAAATACCACTCACTCACTGACTCACTCACTCACTCACTGACTCACTCACTCACTGACCTATCATCCCCCAGCTCAAACCGCTCGACAGAAAATTTTGAAATTTTGCATGGACACTCCCTATATAACGTAGGCACTCACTAAGAAAGGATTTTTCGATATTCGAATTTTTAAGTATTTTTAGAGGGGATTAAAGTTTGAGTTGGTCAGAGCAGGCAAACCTAGGCAGCAAGCGTTGCTAGGACGATAACAGAACAGCTGTTACCGTACATTATCTATTTCATAGTATTATTTTTAATTGAGGTTAATTTCTACTATGATGGCAGTCCTTGAATTACTAGAAATGAAATGTGATTTTGTCCCTCATAGAGTGTACGCCCTGGTGATGGCCCATCCGAGGTAATAATATCCCGAACCACTTGATACAAGAATTTGAAATTTTGCACGGACAATACGTTTAGATTGTAAACACTCGCTAAGAAAGTTTTTTTATATATTCAAATGTTCAAGTACTTTTAGGGGGGTTTGAATTATTAAGAAGTTCCTCATCGGCTAAAAAATGTTTCGATTTTGATAACTTTTGGTACAAAAATCTTTCTTCTCAAAGGTCAAGTTCATTAACCAGTTGAATCCGTTTACTGGAACATGGTTTTTGGAGCGAAATTTGTGCGAAACATTCCTTAACGTTGGAAAACGAATGAAACCATTTTTTTAAGCGAGTTCTGTAGCCATTTACCAGAAAAATTGATAGAAATATTTTTCAAAACTAATTTTCTGTTTGGGTATTCAGAAACGAAGTATATGGAAAAAAATTGTATGAATGGTGATACAAAGTTTTCGGATCTCAGTATATTTTCTAAAATATCTCGAAAAGGGTTGGGAACTCGTAGTAAGTGGAAGGCGGCTATTCGAAAGGTTACTAAATTCTCTACAATAAATTCTGTTGTAATGTTCGGTGAGGCGATGTCAATCGAAGAGATAAGTGCTTAAAACTTCAAATTTGTTAGTTTTATGCTTTTCAACAAGTATTTGTCTCTGTTTGCCTAACTTTTTAAGCGGTTGTTGTATTTTTTTTTTTATTTTTTTTTTTTTTACTCTCCAAGGGAAACAAGGACAGTTACCTCCACATGGTGTTTCCTGGGTAACTTTAAAGTCCGCGCAATATTAAGCTGTACAAAATTATGTAGTAGCGTTAATTTTGATCATACCTTATTTAACTCAATATAAAAAATACTTATCGGCCGTGGTGAAGCACGGGTATTCAGCTAGTAATCAAATAAAATTAAAATTAATGAGTTTAGTTAAATATTTAATTAATAGAGTGAAATAGTTTTCACCATTATTGCAAAAACAGGTGAAATAGATTCTAATGGTTATCTACTATATTTTTTCGTACATGTTAGTGTTTTTCAAATCTGTCAATGCTGTGTCAATAAGTATGTATTTCTGGCTGCCTTCAGAAAGTATGTCTGTCAGGCCATGAGGTATGTCCAAGGTATGCCGTAACCGACAGTCTGTTAAAATATGTCGATGTTGTATCAATATGCTGGCTGCCTTCAGAAAGTATGTCTGTCAGGCCATGAGGATTGTCCAAGGTATGCTGTAACCGACAGTCTGTTAGAATATGTCGATGTTGTATCAATATGCTGGCTGCCTTGAGAAAGTATGTCTGTCAGGCCATGAGGATTGTCCAAGGTATGCCGTAACCGACAGTCTGTCAGGTCATGAGGATTGTCCAAGGTATGCCGTAACCGACAGTCTGTCAGGCCATGAGGATTGTCCAAGGTATGCCGTAACCGACAGTCTGTCAGGTCATGAGGATTGTCCAAGGTATGCCGTAACCGACAGTCTGTCAGGTCATGAGGATTGTCCAAGGTATGCCGTAACCGACAGTCTGTTAAAATATGTTTTACAGTAAGATCCGTCAAATGATATATAAAACCTGTTAAAAATAAGATTATACCCACAGGAAAGCTGTCAACATTTCCTTAATAAATATACTAGTTTTTTTGTTTAAATTAATAAGTTAATAGTTTAATATTATTATCTATTCTACTTACAGTGGGGTTGTTTTAGTAGACTGCCACTTACCTGCAATGGAAATAAAAAAATCATTAAATGACATAATTAACCATTTTTGTTTATTTATGTGCAAGTAGGATAAATTTCCTTTGTATTAAACCTTTTAAACGAACAAACAAATCAAAATTCTCATGAAATTATCAATCTTACTCAATTAAAAATTAAACGTTTTATCAGATCATCCGATAAGTAATGTCGGTTTATGTTGGTGGACTGTAGAATGTGTCGTTCAAGTTTTTCTGCTAGCTCTTCTACTGTCACAACAGGATTTTCTTCTACAGTAGCCTGCAGGAGTTGGTCGTCAAGCTCTGTTGCTAGACCTGTACGAGGCTCGTCTTCAAGCTTACGGTTTATGTCGGTGGACTGTAGAATGCGTCGATCCAAGTTTTTCTGCTAGCTCTCGGACTGTTACAACAGGATTTTCTTCTACAGTAGCCTGCAGGAGTTGATCGTCAAGCTCTGTTGCTAGACCTGTACGAGGCTAGTCTTCAAGCTTGCGGTTTATGTCGTTTGACTGTAGAATGCGTCGATCCAAGTTTTTCTGCTAGCTCTTGGACTGTTACAACAGGATTTTCTTCTACAGTAGCCTGCAGGAGTTGATCGTCAAGCTCTGTTGCTAGACCTGTACGAGGCTCGTCTTCAAGCTTGCGGCTTATGTCGGTGGACTGCAGAATGTGTCGATCCAAGTTTTTCTGCTAGCTCTTCTACTGTTACAACAGGATTTTCTTCTACAGAAGCCTGCAGGAGTTGGTAGTCAAGCTCAGTTGCTAGACCTGTACGAGGCTAGTCTTCAAGCTTGCGGTTTCCCTCTCGAAATCCTTCAAACCACCGCTGTGCTTGTCACTCACTAATGACATTCTTGCTATATATTTCTACAAGTTTTCGATAAGTTGAAGCAGCATTTTCTCCTTTATCGAATTCCCAAAGCATAACATGGCGTAAATGGTGTCTTTGGAGATCCATTTCAAATGAAATTTCAGCACAGAATAAATAAGTTTCAACAACCAAAACGTGATAAATAGAAGTGTATTTAATAGAGTAATAATAAAAAAATCCAGAATATTAAAAACCGACATTCCTTATGGGTAGACCTGATATTTTCATTAATGCGGATATTTTTCCTTGCAATACACCAAGAAATTAGATCGTACAAAGTGTCCCGTTGCAAAGGTGACGGGTCGTGTTGGGTTTCTAGTTTGGGTTTGGTGCTATTTCCTGAACTTTAAAACACATTACAAGCTCATAAATATTAAAAAATATACCAAAATCAGCCACCGCCGCCAATATCAAGAAGGATTATCAATTTAAATATGATATTCTTGCTCTCCATAACTCTTTACGGTAAGGAAATATCCGTTCCATTGAATTGACGGAATGCTGTGACGTGAGTTGAATAGAGTATCAGAGGGGGAAGGATTGTGGCTGCTCTCAGAGAATATTATATCCTCTTTGGAAATGTAATAGGATTACGAATCTCTCTGCCGCTCCTTGGTATATCGATAGCTCTAATCGATTATTCCCTTTATGAAGTGCGCTCGAGTTTTAAGCTCAGTTCCTCGAGCATACGAGTAGAGGTGCACTCATCAGTAAGTAAAAAAAAAATATATTTTGTAAGATTAGGGAAATCAGGTTACAAATAGACTTATTTTTATTTTTAACATGTATTCCAAAGGAAAAATAATCTTGAAATTTAAAACCCCTTATGCATTATGCTACTATTGGTTTTAGCATCAAAAGCGCTTTTCAAAACTTACTACAACAATATTAGGAAATTAATAATCCTCAATGATAAAACTTTACAAAATAGAAATTGTTTAGACTCATATTGCTTCTGGATACTCAAACTTTGTAAAACACTATTTGAAACAAAGTAATAATGAACACTAATCTCATGTATATATTTAAAAATCATTTGCTTCATTAACCCTCCAGTAGTGGTGCCTCTATTTGGGAAATCCATAGTGGCGCTGCACCTCACAGGTGCAAACCCTATTTCGCGCGGAAAAATGCGCCTCAGGAACCTGATTACATTGCTATTTGAGAGAAATAGTAGAATACTGCAGACTTGATAACAAAACAACACTTTTGTTTTTGCGGGGGATATGAGAAACCACCGTTTTCGATGAAATAAAACCATGTCATGTTCGATATGAAATAAAATATTAATATAAAATATGAAATTGAATAATCAATCTATGTGTAGGAGTTGTAACGTCTAAACCCGGCCATACTTAAAAACACTCTGCTGTTATTGGTATAAGTGCCATATTTCTGATTTTTTTTTTTTTTTTTTTTTTTTTTTAAAGTATCATGTTTCATGACTACACTATTACTAGGTACTGGTAGTGGAGTCGTAATCCACTTTTGTAACGCTTTTTTTTTCAGTTTAGTCATCGCTAAAGCATATTTATGCTAATAACAACGCCCTGTGATCCTGTGTTGCTAAAATGTATATACGAGACCATCTTAAATCTTATCCTACAGGATATTCATGTAAAAAATGATAGGAAATCTCTCGAATATTGGTGCTGTAACTAGAAATTGAAGACCAATTTTTACTCCTCTCATTTCTTCTAAGATCGAATAAACTCACCTACATACTCATAGATGATAGCATAGTAAGATAGAGAACGAAATGTGTAAATATCTCATATCTGGAAATCTTACGTGAGTTGTGGCGCGGCACCTGAGAGGTGACGAGGGCAGCCACTGATAAGTGATATAGTGAAGGACGAACACATTTTGAAGACATTTAGCAATTTTGCAAAAGAAGTGTTATCAACGAAAGACTCTTCGGAGCAAATGTATGTTTTAGACTAATATAGTAATGATAACTCATTAAGATTAGTTTTGTATTAAGTAGTAATTAATTAGTGTGTAATTATATGTGTGCAGTTGTATTTATGTGTGTTTGTGGGTGTATGTGTGTGTCTGTGTTAAAGTGTGAATGTATGTATATCTAATTATATGCCATCAAAGAATGTTAGAATATTATTATTAATATGTATAGATTATGAAGTCTAGCAGTAATATGTATATAGTTTGTTCATAGTATAATGTATTGTAAATATTGTAATGAATCATCTAGAATTATATTAGGATAGGTTAGGATAGATATTATTGGAGACCCTCTGAGCAGAGGCAGAGGCTTTCCAATTGCGGGCGCCCTAAATTCTGAATCGACTTAATAAATTCCAATATTGTTGTATAAAGGCTTAGCCTCTCTTCTTAATAAAGAAGGAAGGTGGAGCTGTACTGGCCTATTAAAATTTCGCGCACTCCAAATTTATAAATTGGACAGAACCGCTGGTATAAGGGCAGCCTTAAGGAACAGCGGGGGCAGCGAAGGAAAAGAAAAAGAAAAAGAGAGTGATAATGATGAGCTCACAAAAAGGCGCCAATGCGTCTGGCCGGTGGGAAAACGGAAATCCGGAAGATACTAAAGCGGAGAGCCCGCCAAAACACGGCTGCCAACCGTGATCCAAAAAATAAAAGAATTATGCACCTCTCAGGTGCGCGCCACTAACGAAGGGTTAAGGAGGGAGTGTCAATTTATTGCGTCAATAAAGAGTTTATTTTTAAAATTCTATAAGGCTTGCTCGTTAAAAAAAAAAAGATCAGATTTCATTAATAGGTACCCACACATTTTTAAAAAACCTAAAAAGTAACAACATAATTTATAAAATATCTGAAATAGTAATAAAATTGTATATACATAAGTTTTTATAAACAAACTTTATATATTTCTTAAAACGATTAGCAACAAGGATGATATATTTTTGAAAAACAATTTTAACAATTTTTAATCTTGGTTTAAAAACAGAAAATTAAAAATGTAATGAAATTTTCAGAATCCTTACTAATCTAAGGAATTTTATTTATATAATTAACATTATCCCATGACCTAGGTGCATATGCAATCATGCTGTAGCTACCACTGACCTGACCTCTTCCCATATATATATATATATATATAAATATATATATATATATATATATATATATATATATATATATATATATATATATATAAGTCAATGAGGGTCATTTTCGGAATCTAGTTTGAATCGATGAAGATTCAAAGGTAGTTTCCAAAAATGTATTTATGAGTACAACCTCAGTTGTTACTTCACCTCAGAAAGTGCAAAAACGTAAATAATAATTAAAATTAAGAAGAACAATGTTCAATTCAACATTTTTCTTATGCTATAAGAACAGAAAAATCCGAGTAATTAGATAAAAAAAATAAGTGATTTTTATAAATTAGGCAGAAAGTAAAATGTTAAAGTGAAAACACTTTTAGATAGTAATAATTTTTATTAAAACTGCCCTACCGTTTTCACATCCACTTTGATTCGTCTTCAGGGGCATCAAAATGAATTTAAAACAGGTAGGGCAGTTTTAATAAAAATTACTACTACGCAAAGGATTTTTATTTTAACATTTGACTTTCTAACTATTTTATAATAATCATTGACAATTTATTTTTGAGAATAACTAAAAAATAAGTGGTTTTCTTTCCTTGAACTGGGAATTATGAGGAGTGTGATCCATAGAAGTAGGAATATAGTTAAGAGAAGTATGAGTAGCTGGGGCCAAAGAGGTAGAAACAGAGTGCAGTAAATAATTCTCAAGAAGAACAGCAAGCAGCACAAGATTTTCCTTAAGTTATACGACTCAAAGTAAATCCAAGTTATGACATAAAGGAAGGATGCACGAGATTTGAGTAATGCATGGAAATATGGCAAGGTTGAGGGCACAGAGGTAGAAAGAGATTGAAGAGATGATATGGCAATATATAACCTCTGTGGAAATGTAATGACGTCAGAGCTAAGGGGAAATAGAACGAAGCTTTACCTGCGGAGGCTATTCCATATGCAATGATATATTTATGGATGTTACAGAGCACGTATCACCGTATAAACCTTGTCCTTAGATGTTCTTATTATCTATGGCGAATTTATGAGTTATAAAACATCAGAAAGTTATAACTTTTCCTATGAAATCATACAAAGAAATGTTTCAAGACAATATATGTGTTCATTTCAAATTATGACTCTATTTGTTTTCACAGCCTCTCTTGTCTTGAGTAAAAACTAAGAATGTAGTTAGAAATATCCTTTGCAGTGCATGCACAATAATCTCGTAAAAATAAAAAAAAAATTAAAAGAAAACACACACAGACATTTTATATAACTTTAGTTTGATTTTATTTAAAGCATTTTTAACTGCAAGTTGAAAAAGTAGTTGTATACGAATAAATACTGATTACTAGTTTTTAATTACACAATGTACCTACATTTTAGTTAAAAGTTTGTTTTGATATTTCGTTAAAACACTCCCTCCAAAAATAAAACATCCATGGTTTTGAGGGTAGCTGAATTCGAATACACGGTCTGTTTCACCATATCGGCGCAAAATCAAGGTCATTTCAAAGACAAATACGTTTATTTTGCCGATAATCAATCTACAGACAAAATTTTTCTTCTTTTTTTTTTTTTTTTTTTTTTTTTTTTTTTTTTTTTTGTTGCAAAATAGACATATTTGTCCTTGAAATGAAGTTCATTTTGCGCCGATGTGCTGAAACAGACCTCGGTTGTCAATTCAGCGACCCTCAAAACCATGGAAGCTCTAGTTATTTCTTCTCTTTAACGACATCATATTAAATTTGACCTTCAAATGCTCTTAAACCTGACTTGATGGGGTCAAACGGATTCCGGATTCGGGTTCTGATTGTCGAATTACAAAATTTAAATTTTTAACCTCCATTATTATTAACTACGAGTTTTGGGAGGGAGAAATACATAAGAATATATGTATGGTGCCTTTGTGAAATACAAATTTTTTTGTGTGTGCATGTGTAATTAATATTTATACGGGTATAATAATTTTTATATTGTTAAAAATATAAAAAAAATTGATTAAGACCCTGAATGACACGAAAATTAAACTTTTCTAACTATGAAATCATCTACCAAATTTCACCACTTAAATCTAAAGTGCCTTCAGATGATGTAAACCTGGTCGACAGATGTAAATAAAATTAAAAATCAATTAAAACACTTTTATTGTAATAGATTCCAGTCAAATTAGTTGAAAAAACATTGTTGAGAGTTTTCTTCAAAGTAAAACCCTCACTAGAAGGTTATAACAGCAACCAAAACATACCAAAGAGAATAGACAAGCCATTATCCAACACCTTAGAGGTTAGAGTTAGTAACTGTTTCAACATGACGTCAGAGTAATATCGAAGTAGCAGAAATATCAGTAAATTTACAATATAAGTAAACTTCTGAATAGAATAGAAATAGCCGGGAGTTTAATTTCAAAAGCAAAGTGACTTTTCTCATGTAATTGATGGAAATCGGGGAAGTTGGTTCACGGTAGGTTTGCATATTATGCGAAGTTCATAGGAAACCAACCGCAGTTCTCAACTTCAAACGCAAACTCCTAACTTTTATAGGTTTTGTTTCTGAAGTTCCAAGCGAAAAATCCCACAAAATAGTACTGACCTGATAGGTGAAGTTGTTTAACGGCCTACGGGAGCTTAACAAAAACGTTTTCTAAAAAACAACCAAAAATTGTTTCTCAATTTACTGTCAAATCAATTTCCCTGCTAAAAGCAATTACAAATACAACAAGCAATAAAAACTAAGTAAACCAACACACAAAAAAACGCCAAAAGCAACGAAATCAATAATTTCGTTGCTTTAAGCACACTTATTTCTCCAACTGAGATCGCCCCATCTACCAGCTTTCCAATGGTTACTTTCAACTCACACCGATTTCGAAGCCTTTTTCAAAATATTTAAGAAAATATACGAATGTCCCAAAACTGTTCTTGTCTGTTAATACATTTTTTTAATACTGTGATAATAGATCTGGAAATGCTTTCAGCATGATAGTTTTTTTTTTTTTTTTTTTTTTTTTTTTTTTTTTTTTTTTTTTTTTTTTTTTTTTTTTTTTTTTTTTTTTTTTTTTACGGCGCATCTACAACTTGGCCATTAGCGCCGGGCTATCTAAGGTTGCCACCCTTTTCTAATGCCAACAATGATGTTTTAATTATAATTTTACATATCTATATATACAAAAATCACGTGCCTGTTTATCTGTTTGTCTGTTTGTTCCTTATACAAATCCACACAGTTTGACCGATTTGAATCAAACTTGGCACACAGGTAGGTCTTGATTCGGGGATAGTCATATGCTAGGTTAAAATCGTCTTGGACTCACAGTTTGGAGGTCACGGGTTCGAAACTATGAACCCAAATAGTAACTGATTTGTGTTATTAGATTTTAATATTACTTATTTTGTTTCCAATTCATTTTTGCTTCTCTAGATGCAGAAGGTAGGTGTAGTTAATTATAAAAATATCTAGCTCCACCACCAGTTAATAGTGTAAAATAACAGAACATTATCCGAATTTGAAATTCGTAGAAAAGAAAATGTCAATATTTGCACCCAAATGTCTTGCTAAGAGTTTAAAATCCGCAAACACCTAATTTTCACGAATCTTGAATTTGGCAATCTATGTTAAACAGCAAGCATTTCCATATGGTTTAACCAAAACCACGCTTCAGGTATTGGTTGCCCGCCACTAGATAAGGCATTGAAGATGTTAAAGCACTTAAATTCCGTTATTAACCGACCGAGATTTCGAGCGGACTCTAGAAAATATTCGGACTCTAAGCCGAGAGTCCGAGGTTCTTATCTGGACGGAACACGCCAGGGCGTAGTTAATTGTGAGTCTTGAATACCTTACATAGAGGTATCGATCTGGAGTCGATGAACCCGCAATCTCTAGTGCAAAGTCATTGCTAGAATTTATATCTCTTTGCAAATTCTTGCATAAATACCTACAGGCTTCAATGGTCACGCTAGGGGCGAGGGCAATGGCTCGGGTATTTAGTAACCAAATTGCATTAAAAAAAAGATTTGCAATAAAATCGTCGTAAAGTGTAAAAAAATCAATGAAAAATGTAGAATAACACGAAATAGTAAAATATAAAAAAAAAAAAAAATCATAGCATTCCTGAATAATTTCCTTAAAATAACTAATATATATACAAAACGTCCGACTTGGATGAATTTTAAAGTCGGGGATAAGTGCCACGGGATCTATTAAGGTAGTGCAGTGTCGTGGAGTGAAAAATCAGTGAAATTATAATAAGTGAGAGTGATATCTGTGGATGTTTTCTCCCCTAATGATATCACAGGCCACGTCTCATTCGCCTCCAATTCTCCCTGCTAGTCACAGGGTGTGGTTGGATGGCGTAAGGTAACTCCAGGTCATCCTAGAATCCTTCCTAACAAGGAAGGTATTCGGCTGACAACTGGGGACACCTGAGGCGTGGTCAAGTAACTAATATCAAATTACAAAATACAGTTGTATTGTAGGTTCTAATATTCTGTAAATAAAATATATATATATATATATATATATGTGTGTGTATATATATATATATATATATATATATATATATATATATATATATATATATAAGTACCAAACTCAAAAATTAGATATAAATACTGTTTTCATCCACTTTTCTCTAAAACGCTTACAGATTTTGCATTAAATACAGTTTCATTCATTTCCCTACGTTAGAAAAAAACATAAAAAGTACACGTCTAGGCCTATTAAAGCAAAAATTGTAAGCGCTAAGATTTTTCCTCAAAAATGTCACAAAAAAAAATGTTCTGTTGGACGGATTCTGCTGGTTAACTAACTGGAGCTTTCACATCAGAGAAAGAATTTATGTACCACATTTTATTAAAATCGGACTATTTTTTGGGCAGCTGGAAAGCGAGCAAGGAGGCAGAAATACACACACACACACACACATATATATATATATATATATATATATATATATATATATATATATATATAGGTAAACCAATTTAAATCTACAAACATTATGGTCTTCGGGGGGACGAGGTTAGCTCAGTGGTAGAGCACTGGACTAATATGCTGGAGGACCTGAGTTCAAATCCCGAGCAAGCACTAAAGATTTTTTCTTCTAGTGTCTTCGTTTATGGGTTGAATTTGGCCTCCCTGACCGTCCCTAGGCCAACCCAGCCTTTAATTAATTTATTAATGAGTACCTTGGTGCTAATGACTCTAGCAGTCCAAGCGGCAAGAGGAAAATCAGGCGGCCGGAGCACCACACTATCCTGGTACTGACCACACTATCTCCCTAGTGTGCCGCATGGTCAAGGATCAGATTATGGTCTTCGGGTTTTGACCGTGTCCCAGACAACATCCTCATTCTCAGACGTAACCCTGAGGAAGCCAGCAGTATGACTGGTAAAACGTTGGTGAAGAAAATGAACAAACGGTCGAAAACCGAAGAAAAATTTGATCCAATGTTATTTTTGTGACTAAACCGGACTGCGCCATAAGCGGGTTTCCTCAGAATGGAGTAACAAATTCTCACTCCAGTTAAATTTTAGATTTTTTCCATAGCTCCTATTGATCTTAAGTGCTTAAACTCACTTATAACTTCTTGCATACAGAGCAAAATCAGTGTATTTTGGGGGAGGGGAAATTTGGGGAATATTTATGTAAGTAATCTCATGTTTTGTAACTTTTCCTGTAAAGTTATCTTCCAAACCCAGACTTGCAGGATAGCAAATACTGTCCTATAAACCTAAGCCCCTTCAATAAAGGTTGTTTTCCTCCAGGGCAGCTCTACTGCAAAGAAATCTGCATTTAGATCCTTCCAATATTCCACAACAAAAGAGCATTTTCCTTAGATCCGATTTACTACAAAATCATAGATTCTATATACAGAAGTGAACCAGTGTTCTTAAACAAATTTTGAATTAATAAATTAATTTCCATTGATTCTAAGTACCATTTATCGATAAACTCATGGGAAATTGTGGTGAGCAATGATTCGAAAGATTACTAAATTTCCTACAAAAACATTATTAAAGTAAGCTTCGATGGGGGCGATCTTATACAAAGAAATCGTTGCATAAAATTCGAATGTGTCGGTTTCGTTCAGGGGCGGATATAGAAAATAATTTTGGCGGGGGGGGGGGGGCTAGATACATTTTCGGAGTATGGAATACTAACCATCTAGAACATGGAATAGTTAGCCAACTAAAGAGGTCTTACAAATTAAAAAATATTTTTTTCAGCTAAGTGATCTTATTTATTTTTTCTTTTTTATGACACATTTTTACCGATGAAATCATAATTTCGAGGAGGCTGTAGCCTCCCTATATACGCCCACGATTTCGGTTTTTTTTCTCTGTTTACTTCAGTTTACAATAGGTAGTTTTCTCTGTATACTTCAGTTTACAATAGGTAGTTTTCTCTGTTTACTTCAGTTTACAATAGGTAGTTTTCTCTGTTTACTTCAGTTTACAATAGGTAGTTTTCTCTGTTTACTTCAGTTTACAATAGGTAGTTTTCTCTGTTTACTTCAGTTTACAATAGGTAGTTTTCTCTGTTTACTTCAGTTTACAATAGGTAGTTTTCTCTGTTTACTTCAGTTTACAATAGGTAGTTTTCTCTGTTTACTTCAGTTTACAATAGGTAGTTTTCTCTGTTTACTTCAGTTTACAATAGGTAGTTTTCTCTGTTTACTTCAGTTTACAATAGGTAGTTTTCTCTGTTTACTTCAGTTTACAATAGGTAGTTTTCTCTGTTTACTTCAGTTTACAATAGGTAGTTTTCTCTGTTTACTTCAGTTTACAATAGGTAGTTTTCTTTGTAAAGTGAGTAATTTAGAAAAACAAGTTAAGAAAACAAGGAACGTATTTGCATTAGTTTTCTAGAGCGAACTTTGAGAATTAGGAAGGAGTGATTTCCCCTAAGGCCCGCTACGCACTGCAGAAACTAGTAACGTGAAACTCAAGTTTCATGAAACCTATAGATAGAAAACCATAGGCACACAGAGTTTCATGAAACTTTAGTTTCATGCAACCTGGTTTCATGAAATTCGTTAAATCTGTTTCCTATTGCTTCAGTTTCACGTTTCATCAGTGGATCTACTAGCTCTAATAAGCGATCAAAAATTGGCTTCGGCATCCTTAAAAAAATCTTAATAAATTTATCAGGATCTCTGTTTTGGTTGGCGAGCTTCAACAAAACACCTGTGTTGCCGATCCATAATCATCTGCTGAACCTAGTACTTGCGGTTTTTTATTTCTATTTTTTAGCCACCACCACAACAAAAGTGCATCGTCGTCTGAATCAATCATGAAACCTATGGAAAACTGTTTATTCTGTGTGTACGCTTTAATAAAATAGGTTTCATGAAACCACTTTCTTCAGTGCACACTAGGCCTTAGAATTAGTTTCTAAGTTATAGCTATTAGTTTCTTGTTGTGGTGCCTGGAATCTAGCTTCTCAAATTTCATTTTTAAACTTGGTTAGATTATTCACGAAAGAGTAAAGCAAAACATTAACCGTTTCTATTCTACGTTTTCCAAAAGACACTAGGAATAAGAACGGAACCGCGCTACGATTACGCAGTTCCTGCAAGTCGGACTTTTCTACACCTACAGTAAAATATCACAAAGCAGGCTATGTTTGTGTGTTGTATTTCATGGGCGTATATAGGAAATAATTTCGGGGAGGGAAATTAAATTAGATACGTTTTATGAACTAAGTAACCTGATTTAATTTATTTTTGAAGGTTTCATGGCACCTTTTTACCGATGAAATCAATATTTCGGGGGGGGGCTGCAGCCCCCTCAGTCCCCCCCTTATATACGCCCATTTTGTATTGTGTGTATTAATGTGAATGGAGTGTATACTAGAATGTGTTCTTTGTGTCCTAGCCTGAATTCCTAGCCAGCGAATTGCTGAGTATTATCATGAATAATAACCCCCAGAACTACCTCCTGAATATTAGATGCCCTTAGCTTCGACGCCCTCTGCCCTAACTAAGCCTATAACTAGGACTGCATATTTGCTAGTTTCCCCTAGCAACACTAATGGTTGCTAAGCACTATCTGCTAAGTGCCTTCTTTACTACTATAGTAGATAGTTAGTAGTGTATTAGTAGGCAGTTTGGCCTTTCAGCATTAGCTTCACAACAACTAGATAGGCCAATATCCCTAGTGACTTTAGTAGTGAAGCTGCTAGCAACCTCTTTTCATCAAAGTACTCCAAATTGTAATAAGAAGGGTTCATTGAATAAATACATCTTTATTTCCATTAACCCACAGAAGAGTGGAAATAGGAACATCAGCACATTTATATAGCAGTGTTGGGCATATTCGAATAAATTATTATTCGAATGATCATTCCCACATTATAATAAATCTATCGCTATTCACTAAAACATGTTTATTCTGAATGATCATTCGAATAATTTGTGAATAAAACAAAATTCATTCACAGAATAACGAATAATGAATACAAGTAATTATTCTTCATTCATGAATGAAATAATACATTTATTCATTAATCATTATTCATCATTCTGAATAATTTTTGCCCAACACTGTTATATAGCACTTCCAAGTCAATTTGAACCTTGTCCAAGTCAATTGTTACCTTTTCCAAGTCAACAGTAACCTTTTACAAATCAAATGCCACCCTTTCCAATTCAAATGTAACCCTTTCCAAATGAGTTGAACCCCTTTCCAAAACTAGTGTAACGCTTTACAACTCAATTGTCACCCTTTTTATTTCGATCGTAACCGTTTCCATTTCAATTGTCACCCTTGAAAATTTCAAAGACCGAAACTGTTATCACAATTCTGAAAAAAAAAACTTTTTTAACAGTTAAATCAAAATTCTATCTATAAAATTGTTTTGAAAAAGTTATTTAAAAATTTTATTTGAATTTCTATAGGCTAGAATTTTTTTGCTAAAAATTCTCTTGACATTTTTAAATAAAAGTTTTGCTAATAAAAATTATTATAAAATTTTGGTCTAAAAATTCTTGCTATAAAGTATGAGTATTGATTTTTTAAAAATTGAAAATAAATATTTTTTTTTTTTTTTTTTTTTTTTTTTTTTTTTACACCCTTCATTATGACTGAATAATCATTGATTTTCGAAAATTGTATTCATTTCATTTTCACTCGTTTAATGTTTTGTCCCAATAATAGATTGAAATTAAAATATATATATATATATATATATTAAAAAATAAAAATAATATAGCAAGTAATTTCAAGGGTGACAATTGAAATGGAAACTGTTAAAATTTAAATAAAAAGGGTGACAATTGAGTTGTAAAGCGTGACATTTGTTTTGGAAAGGGTTAAAACTGATTTGGAAAGGGTTACATTTGAATTGGAAAGGGTTGAAGATGACTTGGAAAGGGTGACATTTGATTTGTAAAAGGTTACAGTTGACTTGGAAAAGGTTCAAATAGACTTGGAAATGCTATAATTTACATCTAAAGATTTAAAAAAAAAATAAATAAATGTGTCAATACAACAATTGTACAATAATCCATTGCAACACAATATATTAAGTAAAACAAATAACATAATGATGGCGGTAATTAGAGCAATGAATGTGCAAGGAGTTATTTGGTGGAAACAAATTCTTTAACTGAATAAAAAGCATGTTCTGCCAAGTAATTTTTACATTTCTGAGAAAACAACTTCTTATCCTCCTCCTCCTTCAATTCCTTAAAAAAAAAAAATCAGTCCCGTAACAGGCCACAAGGGCCCAGAGGGGCAGATACTGTAGAGGTATCTGATTCTTGACCATACGGCACACTAGGGAGATAGTGTGGTCAACACTATGCTCCGGCCGCCTGATTTTCCCCTTGGCTGCTTCGACTGCTAGAGTCATTAGCACCCAAGGTACCCATTATTAATTAAATTAATTAAAGGCTGGGTGAGCCTAGGGACGATCTGGGACCCCAAATACAACCCTCGAACGGCAGCACTAGAAGAAAAAATCTTTAGTGCGCGCTCGGGTTTTGAACCTGGTCCTCCAGTTCATTAGTCGAGTGCTCTACCACTGAGCTAACCTCGCCCCCCCTTCAATTCCTTAGGTAATTGATTATATAATGTTGCTCCCATGTACGCAAGCCCGTTTTTAAAAAATGTCCTGTGCTTGCCCCGTGCTATTAGATTACGTTGCCTCGTGGCATAGGAGTGAATATCCTCATGCTCCCTATACAATGGGAGGTGTTTTTAATAATATTTAAAACTTTTAAAATGTATAGGAGTGGCGCTGTTAAAATTTTTAATCTTGTAAAATGATTTTTACCGGACGTGTTCCTCCTAAGGCTGAATATTGTCCGAATCGCTTTTTTTTTTGTATTGTTAGGACTTATTTCGCCGTTTTGGAATTCCCCATAACCTAATTCCATATAATTGGGATTCAAAAAGGCCATGATATGCGTTTAGCAGGTTTGAAGTTTTCAAAACAGTTTTTAATTGTTTGAGCATATAGACAGCTTTGTTGGTTTTTGATTTTTTGGCTTTGATTTTAGGTAACCAACTAAGGTGCTCGTCCAAAATAACTCCAACGTATTTTTGGCGATTATTTGAAAATTAGTAAAATTAGCACTTTCGCATTTTTTTAGGGAATTAGGGTATTTTTGGAAGTGGCCCAGAAACCCCCTTTTCCTTCTACTTACATTTGCTTAGCAACTGTAAGACAGCCAAACTTTTTTATAGCAACTATTATTTTTACAGTTTTTTTATTTACAAACGTTTTATAATTCTTCACAAGTATCCGCAATTTCTGGTAACTCTCTAGTAATTTTAATATCAGTATCAATAGTTGCTTTAGTATTGGAGTTTTTGTAACAACATATTTCATTAAAATACTCCAAATTCTGATAGGAAGTTTTTCTATGGAAGGAATTTAGTCAATATCAATGCAAATCATTTAAAAAGGAGAGGCAACTCGAAATATCTTATGGATTGAAGATGGTGTCAGAAATTCAAATTTGGCATTATATTGCGGAATAATATTAATTTTTATGCTATAATATTATTAGGCTTAGCTTGTAGCAGAGCATATTTTAAATTATATTTTTCCGCGGGAGAAAAGCCCGCTGCACTAAAGTTTTGCTACCTGCTCCTAGCAAACCACTGAAACCGGCTCAACATCTCGGCTCACTGGGATTTCCCGCAAGTACTCAACATTTTACTAGATTCTAAGCAGCTTGCGATAACCCTAAGTTACCTTCTTGGTACAAGCAGTACCAGCGAGATCCAAGCTCCCGGCTACCAACTCTTCCCATGGAGATCTACACATCAGCCTAAGTGACGTCATACCCTACTACTGAAACCGGCTCAACATCTCGGGTCACTGGGATTTCCCGCAAGTACTCAACATTTTACTAGATTCTAAGCAGCTTGCGATAACCCTAAGTTACCTTCTTGGTACAAGCAGTACCAGCGAGATCCAAGATCCCGGCTACCAACTCTCCCCATGGAGATCTGCACATCAGTCTAGGTGACGTCATACCCTACTACTGAAACCGGCTCAACATCTCGGGTCACTGGGATTTCCCGCAAGTACTCAACATTTTACTAGATTCTAAGCAGCTTGCGATAACCCTAAGTTACCTTCTTGGTACAAGCAGTACCAGCGAGATCCAAGATCCCAGCTACCAACTCTCCCCATGGAGATCTAAGTGACGTCATACCTTACCACCGAACCCTTATTCTAATCGATGAACACTTATTTATTTATGATCAATTACTTATTTAATTTATTTATTTACTGTCGTCTTATAATTTTATTTATTAATTAAAGTTAAGTTATATTATTTTATCTATTCAAGAGGAATAAAGTTTTTATTTTATTTATTATTTTATGAGCACGATTATTATTTATTTATTGTTTGTTGGGACCTTCTGACCAATATACAGACAATTAATATCCCCAGCAAGCTTAAATTTAAACCAAATAACAAATATTATTAAGTAAACTTGACCACTTTGCCATAAATGTTGTATTTAATGTAGAAACATGTTTCCAAGGTCTCCAACCCTTGAATTAGAAATTTGATCGATGGATTGTATAAATATTCCAGAAGCCTTCAAATTGAAATTCATTCAATGGCCGAGGAGCCAATTTATTTCTGTTTCAGATAATGAATTCAATAATTATATACAATTAAAAATATGAATAATAATAAAATGCCTGAATAATAAATCCCAACAAGAATAAAATAATTTCTTAGTTTCTCAAAAGAAAAGAAAATATATAGGGTATGCGACAGCACTAAAGACTAATAAAATAAAATAACCTATAATTATTGTTCATGGGTTTCTTTACACTTCATCTGACAATATTAATTTCCAAAATACATGAGGATTGGAGAATTCAGTACAACGAAATGTTTAAGCAAAACTATAAGGAATTTCCGCCTAGGAAAAGTAATTGTTCAATTTCTATTACCTTAATTGTTTTTTTTTTTGTATTTAAGTGGTTTAGGTCATTAAAAAAAAAGTACATACTTATTTTACTGTATTCTATGACTGCTAATTCGTGGCCCACAGGAAATTTCTTTAGAGGCCATTAAGCCCCCGCATGTTTGGTCAACTCAATGTATGTATGTATGTATATATATATATATATATATATATATATATATATATATATATATATATATATATATATATTATATATATATAATATATATATATGTATATATATATAATATATATATATGTATATATATAAATATATATATTAGGGTGGTCCAAAAAACTCAAGTTTTTTTTAGATACCTAGGGACCCTCCCATTTTGTTACATCTAATAAAAGAATAATCTGTGAAAAATCTTGGATCTCTAGAAGATATGGAAGGCAGTGCTCAACAACATTTAGTTTTTATAAATTTCTATAAAACACTTAAGTTTAGAAAATTTTTGTTGGTTTATTTTTCAGGATTCTGGAGTTAACAAAACTGTTGATCTCTTTATTACAGTTGATATTAAAAGTTTTCAGCATTTTCAACATGAGAGTACTGGACTGTAAAGGAGTTAAACATCAAATATTTGTTACTTTCGGGTATTTAACGCCTTTTTTGTTTCAGGTTTGTTAAGCTGCAAAATTTCACAGATAGTTTATCAATTAATAGAAACTGAAATAAAGAACTGAGCCAGTGAAAGTATCTAGTTCATATTTTGAAAGTGTGCTTTTTAGTTTGAACCATATTTCAATCAAAATGACAGCGCTTAAAACGCATCTGGCAGGCAGTGTTTGCAGAATCGGTATTAAGGACTTAGAATATTTAACAAAGAAGAACCAACTTGCTACAACGAAACAAGTTTTGTTAAGACTTCACGTTTTTTAAGTGGAAAAAATACAGTCAGGAACACTAGTCATAGCAACAATTGATGAATTGACTGTTGAAGTTTGGAGAAAAGCTCTAATCCTGGCTGAATATACCAAGGATCCGCTTGAAAAACTTGAAAGTGTGCAGTCACAGTGGCTACTTTCAAATAAACCGGAAAACGTTTTGACATTGCCCAATCAGATGTTCTAATTCTCATAAAAATACAAGACAGCGATTATTTAACTGGACAAAAAACTAAGAGGAAAACGATCATTTCATGTCAAAAAATGACAAAGAGTATATTAAAATTCAAGAAAGATTTGAAAAAGAAGAGGAGAAAAGTGAAAAGTCTGTTTCTGCAGCGAAATCCACGTCTTCTTCTATTAATCCTCCTGATGATGGCTTAAATGATTGCTCCAGTGCCAAAACCAGTTCTGAAAATGCTTCTGATGATGAATTATATCAACCTTCGTCAAAAAAAGAGTTAGAAAACGTTTTAGGTGGCAAGAGCGAAGATCTTTCTGAACCAATGGCTAAGAAGAGCCTTTTGGAACTTGGAGTCACTTCCAAAGACAAAATTTAAAAACTTAATTTTTATTATGGTCTTCATTATAAAATGTACTTATTTTTAAAATGGTTTCAACGTAAAATAAGCAAATAAATTTAAGTTTTTGTATCCTAGCACGTATTTTTTTCAAAAATTCTAAAAAAAATTCCCATTTTCATGTTTTAAAGCAGCATTGAACACTGCCTTCCAATTGACTTATAACCTTGAAATTTTGGCTCCTTACTTCCCTTATCAAACAGACAAGAATTGGGGGGTCCCTTGGCTTTTGCAGTCAACTTGAGTTTTTACCATAGGATCTTGGACCACCCTAGTATATATATATATATATATATATATATATATATATATATGTGTGTGTGTGTGTGTGTGTGTGTGTGTGTGTGTGTGTGTGTGTGTGTATAAAGAGAGGCAGATACTGTAGATTCTTGATCATACGGCACACTAGGCACACAGTATTGTCAGTACTATGCTCCGGCCGCCTGATTTTTCCCTTTTGCAGGTACCCATTAATTAATTAATTAATGAAAGGCAAGGTTGGCCTAGGGACGATCTGGGACCGAAGGGAAAATTTCTACCTTCGAATTCCCAACGATAAGGGATCTCCTATGAATGTATTACTAATTTGTGTAAAACCCTTCTGGCAATATTATCTTAATAAAATACAATCTTCTAAAGTTGTTACTCGAAAGAATTGGACGTGTTTGGAACAGATGTATTATACGATGTTTCTGACTTAAAAATAAAAACAAAAAAAAGGAAAGAATATTTAAATACGTTATGGAAGGAAATGGTCATTTCCAGTTTTAATGAAAATATATTCCTAATATTTACAATTAGGGAACTTATAATTACAACAAAATTACTCAGAGAACAAGTTATACAAAAGCCCTCGGTGAAATACAGAGCCTTCAATCAAACATTTATTTTGCACTAGCTGTTACCCGGCGTGCAATGCTACACCTACTTTCTGCCTTTGACTCCCCCCGTATTAAAATCTACCTGAATACCAAGTTATGTCAAAATCGGTCAAACGCTGTGAATTTGTTTATATCTGTCTGGATGTAGTTCGTGAGACAGCAAACAGAGGTCAGCGCGAAAGCAGTTCTAAAAAAAACGACAGAGGCCAGCGAATAGATAGCTCTTATCAAAAAAAGTCCACCTACTTAGTTAGACAGTGACTGTTGATATAAAATTGAAATAAAGTGCATTAAATGATTATATCGTCGATACAAATGCAAAGTAACGAATGTGAAAAAATGCATCTTTCATTGTCAATGTTTACTAATTTCTGCTGGACTTATGTACGGCAAATTCTTGAATCTTAGATCACTCTATTAAAGGGAAAGTATTCCACTATCAAAAGGTCAAATCTGCCGAATATTTGACTGTCCAAAAAAAAGTTATGAATAAATGCTTTTCCACTCTGAAAAGTGGTGATTTTCACATTCGATACTTTGTATTTGTAACGACGATATGATGATGTAAAGTCATCAATGAGTTCGAGTTATTCTAATTATCAGGAACATCAACAAATAAATTTGAGACATTATTCAAAAAGGCTTTCGATTCAATATGGCCGTCACAATCTGAATGGTTGACTGTAGCCAACTTTTCTTGAACAAAACTTTTGACCTTTTGTCCAAATTTTGAAATTTGACTATTTTGACCTAGCATAGGAGATTTCCCGTATCAAGACCTACCTGTGTGCCGAGATTGGTCAAAATCGGTCAAACGGTGTAGATTTGTATAAGGAACAAACAAATAAACAGACAAACAGATAAACAGACAGACACGTGACTTTTATATATAGAGAGATTTATTAATATTTGACTATTTTGACCTAGCCTAGGAGATTCTCCGTATCAAGACCTACCTGCGTGCCAAGTTTGGTCAATATCGGTCAAACGGTGTAGATTTGTATAAGGAACAAACAAATAAACAGACAAACAGACAGACACGTGATTTTTATATATATAGAAATTTATTAATATTTGACTATTTTGACCTAGCCTAGGAGATTTTCCGTATCAAGACCTACCTGCGTGCCAAGTTTGGTCAATATCGGTCAAACGGTGTAGATTTGTATAAGGAACAAACAAACAAACAAATAAACAGACAAACAGAAAAACAGACAGACACGTGATTTTTATATATATATAGATTATTAAAAATGAATGAATATTAAATTCATTTTTATTACATAATATTTTTTATTTATTATTTAATGCGTAATATTTATCAAGTATTTTATCAGCAAAAAATTCTATTGTTTTTAAGTGTCTGATATTATGCATAAATAGAAACAGGTGATTTCTATAATCTGTTTGAATATTCCTCCATTAATTGTTTATTTTCCATTGATAATTCAATCCGTCAAAACAATATTTAGGAGAAGGGAATATACACGAAGGTATTAAAACATAAGATATTACAGTACTAAATTTTGTTTTGTATTTCTTGTATGGATCAATATCAATTGTTCATTTTATTGATCTTGTTACTAATTCAATATATAATTTACAAATCTCACTTCATTCCTTGCACTGAAAAGAAGTCTTGTGGAGGGAAAAAGGAATTTATTCATCTGATGAAATTTATATATAGTGGGTGGTGATATTAGCGCGGTTCCTCCTTTCCTCCATAGGGAGGAAACCCGCTTATGAGGTTCACATTATGACGTAATCCGGCTAGAAAATGTTACATTTTAGAACCCATAGATGACTATATTGGTCTGTGCGCTCTCTCATATGCTGAAAATGTTTCCTATTTTTATGACATTTGTTACAAACACGTTTCATCTGATTTCATAGGCCAAATTCGTAACTCGTAGGCCCGGTGCACGCTGAAGAAACTGGTTTCAAGAAATTCAAGTTTCACGTGACCGATACGTAGAAAATCATAGGTTAGTGCACACTGAGTTTCATGAAACCGATAGATAGGTAACCATAGGCACACAGAGTTTCACGAGACCGATAAATAGAAAACCATAGGTTGGTGCACACAGAGTTTCATGAAACCTGGTTTCATGAAATTCGTTAAATCGGTTTCCTATTGCTTCAGTTTCACGTTTCATCAGTGGATCTTCTAGTTCTGGCTTCGACATCCTAAAAAATGCTTTAATAAATTTATCAGGATCTCTGTTTTAGTTGGCGAGCTTCAACAAAACAGCTGTGTTGCCGATCCCTAATCATCGGGTGAATCTAGTAGTTGGCGAGCTACGACAGAACAGCAGTGTTGCCGATCCCTAATCATCGGGTGAATCTAGTAGTTGGCGAGCTTCAACAAAACAGCTGTGTTGCCGATCCCTAATCATCGGGTGAATCTAGTAGTTGGCGAGCTACGACAGAACAGCAGTGTTGCCGATCCCTAATCATCGGGTGAATCTAGTAGTTGGCGAGCTTCAACAGAACAGCTGTGTTGCCGATCTATAATCATCGGGTGAATCTAGTAGTTGGCGAGCTTCAACAAAACAGCAGTGTTGCCGATCCCTAATCATCGGGTGAATCTAGTAGTTGGCGAGCTTCAACAAAACAGCTGTGTTGCCGATCCCTAATCATCGGGTGAATCTAGTAGTTGGCGAGCTACGACAGAACAGCAGTGTTGCCGATCCCTAATCATCGGGTGAATCTAGTAGTTGGCGAGCTTCAACAGAACAGCTGTGTTGCCGATCTATAATCATCGGGTGAATCTAGTAGTTGGCGAGCTACGACAGAACAGCAGTGTTGCCGATCCCTAATCATCGGGTGAATCTAGTAGTTGGCGAGCTACGACAGAACAGCAGTGTTGCCGATCCCTAATCATCGGGTGAATCTAGTAGTTGGCGAGCTACGACAGAACAGCTGTGTTGCCGATCTATAATCATCGGGTGAATCTAGTAGTTGGCGAGCTACGACAGAACAGCAGTGTTGCCGATCCCTAATCATCGGGTGAATCTAGTAGTTGGCGAGCTTCAACAGAACAGCTGTGTTGCCGATCTATAATCATCGGGTGAATCTAGTAGTTGGCGAGCTACGACAGAACAGCAGTGTTGCCGATCCCTAACCATCGGGTGAATCTAGTAGTTGGCGAGCTACGACAGAACAGCAGTGTTGCCGATCCCTAATCATCGGGTGAATCTAGTAGTTGGCGAGCTACGACAGAACAGCTGTGTTGCCGATCTATAATCATCGGGTGAATCTAGTAGTTGGCGAGCTACGACAGAACAGCAGTGTTGCCGATCCCTAATCATCGGGTGAATCTAGTAGTTGGCGAGCTTCAACAGAACAGCTGTGTTGCCGATCTATAATCATCGGGTGAATCTAGTAGTTGGCGAGCTACGACAGAACAGCAGTGTTGCCGATCCCTAATCATCGGGTGAATCTAGTAGTTGGCGAGCTACGACAGAACAGCAGTGTTGCCGATCCCTAATCATCGGGTGAATCTAGTAGTTGGCGAGCTTCAACAGAACAGCTGTGTTGCCGATCTATAATCATCGGGTGAATCTAGTAGTTGGCGAGCTACGACAGAACAGCAGTGTTGCCGATCCCTAATCATCGGGTGAATCTAGTAGTTGGCGAGCTACGACAGAACAGCAGTGTTGCCGATCCCTAATCATCGGGTGAATCTAGTAGTTGGCGAGCTACGACAGAACAGCAGTGTTGCCGATCCCTAATCATCGGGTGAATCTAGTAGTTGGCGAGCTACGACAGAACAGCAGTGTTGCCGATCCCTAATCATCGGGTCAAGCTAGTGCTTGCGTTTTATTTTATTTATTCGTTAGCCACCACCACAACACAAGTGCATGGTCGTCTGAATCAATCACGAAACCGATGGAAAACAGTTTATTCTGAGTGCACGCTTTAATGAAATAGGTTTCATGAAACCAGTTTCTTCAGTCTGCACCGGGCGTTTTCGAGTTAAAATTCTTCCAGATACTTATCTTATAACGTAGGGAAACCATTTTCAATGTTATATCTATAACCGTTCCGAGAAACGTGGATAAAATAGTTTTTCAAGCTAATTTTCGGTTTGGGTACTTAGAACGGAAGGATTCAATAAAAAGACTTTCTACAATTTTTAAATTCATCTAAACTTAGATATTTATTATTTTTTTTTTTTTTTACGATTGGACTTAAGAAAGTAGTATTCCAAAAAAAAGTTTTAGGATCTTCGAATGTTTTCTTAAATTTCTCGAAAATGTCCAAGCAAAGCTTATTAAAATCTTTACAGAAAAGGTTTTGAAGCAATTTTCGATAGGGCAATTTCAATCCGAGTAATAAGTGCTTAAAACTGTAAAAGTATTAGTTTTGTAATTTTGAACGGGTCCTTGTCTCTTTTTAACTAAAATTTTAATTGATTGTTGGAGGCCCGGTGGCCGTGAGTGTTAAAGCGTGAGCACTTAACACTCCGTGCCAAAGGTCGTGGGTTCGATTCTCACTATTCGGTGGTGGCTTTTCTTTAGGAAAAAGAAAAGGCATCAGTCCTATCCTGGCTAGAAAAGGGTGGTAACCTGTAGATAACCCTTCCCAAAATTCGTAGTTATTAATAATAGACATGAAAATTTAAATAAATAAATAATTGATTGTTTTGAGGATTTGAAGGAGTTTAGGATCAAATATTATGGGAAAACATCTTTTTCTAAGGAAGACTTAGGGAAGGAGCTAAATGGGAGAAACTGGGACGTCCTTGGCAAGTACCTCGACGCCATTTATAAGTATAGACAATTTTTGGTCCAACAATTTAATTATTAGTTTATTTTTGTTTTGATTTATTGATATTGTTGTATATATATGCATATATTTTTATTATTCAGAGTTTGATATATTTATTCTTTTGTCTCTTATATATTTATTTATACATTTCATGCAATCTGGGTACACAGAATGCCACTTCAGCTAACGGGCCTTGCCCAAGCTTTTCTTTTGTAAATATGCATTAATTATTGTGAAAACAATGTACATATTAGAAGAGAAATATATTTACTTATTCATTCATTCATAATTTAAGGTAAATGTGAAGGAGCGCGGTCTCCACACCGATTCTTTTGAAATGTTGCACTATAACGTATTTTGATGCACTAAACACGAATCCGTTTAAAAAAAAAAAGCTCGCTTTTCACTAGGAAAGAAGTTATGAAGCACTAAAGTTCACTGTTGTGCGGGTTCTGAAAGGTAATGTAACCTACTATGTTTGTCAACATGCGCATGCGCGGGTATGGAAAAAGTTCATAATAAGGTATCTAATTGAAATTTACCATCAATTATTTATCAATTTATCTCCAGTTAGTTATTCAAAAATATTTTTTTTAAATAATAAACCATTCTTTATTTTTTTTTTTTTTAATTTTAAGAAGATATCAATACTCTAGACAATCCAACTTGCTAAAATTAATAGAATTCTATTAATTTTAGCGAGTTGGATTGGCTAGGGGTTTGATATCTTCTTGAGCGAGCGGAAACGCATAGCACTTATGCCCAAAAGTGACTTGGTCGTAAAGTCAGCTACCACAAGGTGAGTCTAAATTTCCATTACACTTCGTCATTAAGGACTATTGCGCATGCGCGTGTTTACAAATACGCTGTTACCCCCGTCTTTTATAACCTCCAAACCAGTGAACTTGCTTAATAACATCTTTCGTAGTGAAAAGCGAGCTTTTTCTTTAACGGATTCGTGTTTAGTGCATCAAAATACGTTGTAGTGCAACATTTCAAAAGGATCGGTGTGGAGACCGCGCTCCTTCACATTTACCAAATTGATTGTTTTTGGTTCTAAATTTCAGTTGACAGTGAAATGAGTATTTTAGTAAAAGAAAGTAATAAAATAGTGTTTTCCGAGAGCGAAAGTTGAAATGGCGGGGAGAGCCATTTCCGTTTAGGATACTGTCAGGTATCTGTTGTGGCGTTTTAAATATTCCTTCTCTTTGAGATATTATTGTGTATTTCACGAAAGATCGAAGCAGACTAATAACTGCTTCCATTCCTTTACTATATTTCTCTGAGAGCGAACGGACAAATATATAGGTATATATGGTATTTGCCTACATTCGACCCGAAATTCTCCCGATCCGATCCAATCAGATTTCGTTTGCCCGACAGCGGCCGATGTGAGTGCCTACATTGGCCACGACCCGATCCGATCTGATTTAGTCACAGCTGGTCAGTAATGACCACTTAGTGAAGTAAAAATGAGTGATTAATTCAAGAAATACCACCTAATAATCATAGAAACCTTGGATTAGGTTGAATATTGGAGGTATAAAGGAGAACTTGTGAGGCCAAATATATTTTCTGGAAGTATATCATTCCCGAAAAAAAACTCTTAGTGTAACAGTTAATTTTTAACTGTTACACTACGATAAGACAAGCATTAGTATTAGTATTTTAAAATTATTTATAAGGAAGGTAGCTAGAAGGTTATAGGCATTGGAAGGTTATAAACATTGGATGGTTATAAAATCTTTCTACGTCATTTTATAAACAAGGCGGAAAAAACAGAAATGCGACTAGACAAAGTTCTTCTAAATTTTATTAGCTATCTTTAAAAAATATATAAAAAAGTAAATGCATTGAAATCGGTTAAGATATAAAGGCTATAGACCTTTTTGAGACACAATATGCCGTTTGGTGCAATTTGTCGTTGTCGGTCCGAAATCGGTCAACAAACAAAGAAGTTTGAACGCCTCAGAATCGGTGGCCATCGGATCGGGTCGGGTCGGGGCCAATGTAGGCACCTCTATTTAGATGCATGTGTTTGTTTTTCTTCCGACAGTCGGTGGTTATCGGATCGGGACCAATGTAGGTCCCCTCTTAGGCATAGTTCCTCCCTTTGATAATATTTCTATGAAAATATCCTCGCAAAATAGGTTTGTAGCAATTTGACCACTACTAATGTTATTCCATTTTATAGTACATAGCTGTTCCCCGGCGTGCCGTGCTACACTTACATTCTTCTTATGACACTGCCAGTATCAAGATCTACCTGTATACCAAGTTATGTCAAAATCGGTCAAACGGTGTATTTGAAGTAATTCGTGAAGCAGCCGTTAGAGGCCAGGACCAGAGCCCGCGAGTAGATAGCTCTTATCAAAGAAAGGCCAGCGCTCCTTAGTTACAAAGTGACTGTTGATATAAAATTGAAATAAACTGCATTACATGATTATATAATGATGTAAAGTCATCAATGAGTTCGAGTTATTATAATTATCAACAACAACAAAAAATAAATTGTTAGACATTATTCAAAATGGCCGAAGTAATTCACGAAGCAGCCAACAGAAGAAAGAAATCTTATGACCAAATTTTGAAATTTGACTATTTTGACCTAGCCTAGGAGATTCGCCGGATTTTTATGAGGAACAAACAGACAAACAGACTGACTAACAGTCAGACCGACAGGTGTTATATATATATATATATATATATATATATATATATATATATATATAAGTTAAAATCCCCCCCCGATATATCAAGTAACCCGATCGTGTAAAATACATATAAATTAAAAATTTTGTCGTCAAATATTTAAATTAATTAAAGTGCAAGTCCTTTTTTTTTATTTTGTATTCATCTCCGTACAAATTATATTCCTCAAGTCCTCTTTGTCTTCATAAACGTCCTTCAGTTTTTATGTAGAATTTGAATACCCCCCCCCCCCCCCCCCGAAGATGTAATTAGTCAGACCCAGGAACATGAAAGGGTTTTCTGGGCGGGAAATAACTCACTTTCCTCAAGATTCAATAACAACAGCCTTCGTTCAAAAACTATTCACCGATTTTAATTTTCTTTTTATTTATTTATTTTTTTTATTATTTTTTTTTTACTTTTATATGGTACATGCTTAACTGCGAATTGAACATTTGAGTTTTTTCAGTCTTGGTCCGTTAGCTTGTTGCTTGGTATCCTTAAATGTGTTCATTTGATTAGTTCAGAATCGAAGTACCCAATCAAGCATATTGTTACTTTACTTTTTGAAAAGCAAAGTCACTAAAGAGATAAAACCTGTTTGAATCAGATGTTACTACGGAGACTAAGTTGATTAGGGTTGTTTTTGTTCGAAGGATGAGTTTAATAATCTTGAAAATATGGCTGCATGAAAATGGGCGGAGTAATTTTTATGCAGGACAGCATATCCTCTCTCCCTTTATAGAGTGGAAACGCTATATATATATATATATATATATATATATATATATATATATATACAGGGTGTCCCGTAAATGTCTAGTCATATTGAGAGGGGTGATAGAGGACCCTTAGGGGAACAAAAAATGTTCTATGACGATTTCCCGAATTCTCGCCCATAAGGGAGAAAACGTCGTTTTATTGTTTTATCGAGACAAACGTGGTTTTTAGAACATAATCGTTGTAGCTCCGTCCCAGGTGGTACTACTAGAAAGGGAGTGAAACCAATCGAAAGCTGAGTAAATTTACTATAAGACTAGTTGGGAGTAAACGTAAAAATGAATGAATGTAAGTATGTATATCTTACAAAAAGAAGGCAATTCTAAATTTCCTGACATTTTATTGATATTTCATTCCAGCGTTACTCCTCAATGGGCAGGATCTGAGATTTCCGGGTTTCAGAAAAACTTCCTCATTTAACCAGCTTTCCATTCATGTATCACAACCCTGTGTTATTGAAGTATTTGAACGGTTTAAGTACAAAAGTTTAAAAAAAAACATGGATCTGTGAAAAGAAAATTATATTTTTTTCTTCAGTTTATTCAAAAAGCTGAAGGGAAATATTTATTTTTATAAATGTTTACATAAATATTAAGTAAATGTTTACTTAAAACAATAAAAAAAAATTACTTCCACGAATATAAAAAAAATTCCTAAAACAGTAAATAAATAAAATACACATTTATTTTGAATTTGTTAATTCAGGTAACTAATACTGGGTCCAGGAGGCGGCCATTAAGGAACCCCAACCATACATTAACCTCAAAAATTATTATTTTTACCTAGATCACGCATTTGAACACATTTTTACAGGTACTTATATTTAGAAAACAAATGCTTTACCTTAAATTAATACTGATGGCTACGCTTGTGAAACTCACTGGGATTCTGAACCCATGCGTTTTTGTTGTGGTAATTAAAAATTTTATCCCTCATAAATAATATGTACATAGTCCTGTAAAAATGTGTTCAAATGCGTGATATAGGTAAAAATAGTAATTTTTGAGGTTAATGTATGGTTGGGGTTTCCTTAATGGCCGCCTCCTGGACCCAGTATTAGTTACCCGAATTAATAAATTCAAGATAAATGTGTATTTTATTTATTTACTGTTTTAAGATTTTTTTTTATATCCGTGGAAGTAATTTTTCTTATTCTTTTAAGTAAATATTTACTTAATATTTATGTAAACATTTATAAAAAAAATATTTCCCTTCAGCTTTTTGAATAAATTGAAGAAAAAAATATAATTTTCTTTTCACAGACCCATGTTTTTTTTAAAAACTTTTGTTCTTAAATCGTTCAAATAATTCAATAACACAGGGTTGTGATACATGAATGGAAAGCTGGTTAAATGAGGAAGTTTTTCTGAAACCCGGAAATCTCAGATCCTGCTTATTGAGGAGTAACGCTGGAAAGAAATATCAATAAAATGTCAGGAAATTTAGAATTGCCTTCTTTTGGTAAGATATACATACTTACATTCATTAATTTTTACGTTTACTCTCAACTAGTCTTATAGTAAATTTACTCAGCTTTCGATTGGTTTCACACCCTTTTTAGAAGTACCACCCGGAACGGAGCTACAACGATTATTCTTCTAAAAAACACGTTTGTCTCGAAAAAAACAATAAAACGACGTTTTCTCCTTTATGGGCGAGAATTCGGGAAATCGTCATAGAACATTTTTTGTTCCGCTAAAGGTCCTCTATCACCCCTCACAATATGACTAGACATTTACGGGACACCCTGTATATATATATATCCTCTTCCTTTAATAAAGGCCTTATAGGTCAAAAGATTCTTCAAAACTTCATTTAAACCATTCTATTTATGTCGACTAGTTTCTGGCAAACTTGACCTCTCTTCACAGACACGTTTCTTATGTACACAGTAGTCTTAGTCTAATAACTTTGTCCAAAACAAACAAAAAATACATTAAAAGTTTTTTTTAAATCTAAAAGGATCAATCACCAGCCATGCCTATATAATAATTCTATGAATTATTCTTATTGAATAAAAATTTATTTGAATGATTATTGAATACGAATTGTATTGAATAATGCCCTACTCTGCAGAATAGGTATAATAGGGGAATCGAGTTGGGAGGAGGGCTTAAAAAGCTATTCGAAGGGTTCGTAAAAGTGTACGATTTTTTTTTTTTTTTAATTTTAATTTTTAATTAATAACCTTATTTATTTTTTTTCTCCATATAATTTATTTTTCTACATACAATGTTCTCAGTTTAATTAATTATTAAATCATTTAGGTAATTGTAAAATATTGTATACAAAAATACATGAGATATGCAATGCATGGGGCATTTAGTAAATAAACGGCCACACCTCAGGGTTATTGAGGTATGGAAGAAATAAAAAAAAAAAAAAAAAAGAAAAAAGTGGACGAGGTTTCGGATATGCCCTCAGGTAAGTCATCAGAGCAATGCGGGTTGGGCATATCCAAAACCCCGTTCACTTTTACATTGTGGGAACTAGTGAAACCGCGTTTGGGCACTCCTCCCTCCTGAATACCCGCTTTATGTCTACTGACAGCAACATGAGCTAGTTTAGCTATTCCTTATTCAATTTGTAATTCCTCATATATTTAATTAATTCTTTTATAAATAATGTGAGACTTGAAATTACATAATATTTTACAATTATTTTGAAGGCTATTGCGGAAGACAATTTTGCCGAGATTAGGTGGGAAGAGCTTCCGGTAATAGCAAGCTGACAGGTCGTGGTAAATGTTTGGACAAGAAGAATCGATATTATCGGCTGTGTCATTATCAGCACAATATGTCCTATACTTAGTCATAATAACTCAACATGCAATGCAACATCAACATGAATTTATTATATCCTAAGCCTTATTAAACATTAATGTTGTTTTGCCTTGGCTGCATATAACATTTAAAGCATTATACATTTTTTTATTTATACTAGCTGTTCCCCGGTGTGCCATGCTACACCTACTAGCTATTCCCCGGTGTGCCATGCTACACCTACTAGCTATTCCCCGGTGTGCCATGCTACACCTACTAGCTATTCCCCGGTGTGCCATGCTACACCTACTAGCTATTCCCCGGTGTGCCATGCTACACCTACTAGCTATTCCCCGGTGTGCCATGCTACACCTACTAGCTATTCCCCGGTGTGCCATGCTACACCTACTAGCTATTCCCCGGTGTGCCATGCTACACCTACTTTCTGCATCTAGAAAAGCAAAATTAAATTAGAAACCAAAGAAACAAACATACAGACCGACAGATGATAGACAATTTTGACCTAGCATATGACTCTCATCGTATAAAGATCTACCTGTGTGCCAAGTTTGATCAAAATCGGTCAAACGGTGTGCATTTTTATAAGGAACATACAGACAGACAGACAGCTAGTAGAAATTTTTGACCTAGTCTATGACACTCCAGGTATCAAGACCTACCATGTGCCAAGTTTGATCAAAATCGGTCAAACGGTGTGCATTTTTATAAGGAACACACAGACAGACAGCTAGTAGAAATTTTTGACCTACTCTATGACACTCCCGGTATCAAGACCTACCATGTGCCAAGTTTGATCAAAATCGGTCAAACGGTGTGCATTTTTATAAGGAACATACATACAGACAGACAGCTAGTAGAAATTTTTGACCTTCTCTATGACACTCCCGGTATCAAGACCTACCATGTGCCAAGTTTGATCAAAATCGGTCAAACGGTGTGCATTTTTATAAGGAACATACATAAAGACAGACAGCTAGTAGAAATTTTTGACCTAGTCTATGACACTCCAGGTATCAAGACCTACCATGTGCCAAGTTTGATCAAAATCGGTCAAACGGTGTGCATTTTTATAAGGAACATACATACAGACAGAGAGCTAGTAGAAATTTTTGACCTACTCTATGACACTCCAGGTATCAAGACCTACCATGTGCCAAAATTGGTCAAAATCGGTCAAACGGTGTGGATTTGAATAAGGAACAAACAGATAAACAGACACGTGATTTTTATATATATATACTAGCCGTTACCCGGCGTGCCATGCTACACCTGCTTTTTGCATATAGAAAAGCCTAAATAATATATAAACCAAATAAGTATTATTAAAATCTAATAACACTAATCTGTAACTGTTTCGAACTCGTGACCTCCCAACTGGGATTCCTAGACGACTTTGACATAACCCCCCGTATCAAGACAGACATGTATGCCAAGTTTGGTAAAAATCGGTCTAACGGTGTGGATTTTTAATAATAAAAAAAAAATATACATAAAACAGCTGGTAGACGTTTTTGGCCTGGCATATGACAATCCCCTGATCAAGACCAACCTGTGTGCCCAGTTTGATCACAATCTGTGAAATGGTGTGGATTTGTATAAAGAACAAACGTACAGACAGACAGCTGGTAGAGGTTTTTGACCTTGCTTACGGCACTCTCCAGATTAGGATCTACCTGTGTACCGGGTTTAGTCAAAATTGGACGAACGGTGTGGATTTGTATAAGGGACAAACATACAGACAGACAGCTATAAGACGTTTTTGACTTAGCCTACGACAATCCCCAGATTAAGATCTACGTGTGTACCGAGTATAGTCAAAATCGGTCGAACAGTGTGGATTTTTATAGGGAACAAACATACAGACAGACAGCTGGTAGACGTTTTTGTCTTAGCCTACGACACTCTCAGATTAAGATCTACATGTGTACCGAGTTTAGTCAAATTCGGACGAACGCTGAGGATTTGTATAAGGGACAAACATACAGACAGACAGCTGGTAGAAGTTTTTGACTTAGCCTACGACACTTCCCAGATTAAGATCTACATGTGTACCGAGTTTAGTCAAAATCGGACGAACGGTGTGGAGACGGTACCGAGTTTGGATTTGTATAAGGCACAAACATACAGACAGACGGCTGGTAGATTTTTTTGACCTAGCCAAGGAAATTTCCCGTATCACGACCTACCTGTGTGCCAAATTTGGTCAAAATCGGTCAAACGGTGTGGATTTGTATAAGTAACAAACAAACAGACAAACAGACAGAACACGTGATTTTTATATATATAGACAAACAAACAGACAAACAGACAGAACACGTGATTTTTATACATATAGATATAGATTAATATCTCTCTAGGACTTTCGCCCTCGGTTATGATAATAAAAATATATACAACTAATATATCCAAAAATGTTAGAATAACATGATTATAAGTGTTCACCTAGTAACAAAATACAAAGTAAAAAATATACAAGTAGTTTACGGAAAATCGGCGTAATAGAACGAGCTCAGTCCACAGGATCCGTTACGTAGGTGCTGCTTTTCTTAACAAGGTGATTAGTTGAAGTAACAGCTAAAAAAAGTGGTCCATACACTAGATACTAGGAAATATCCAGTGACCGTATCTTGTTCCGTACACTAGATGCTAGGCTCATTCCAGTAACCGTATCTTGATCCTTACACTCGATAGTAGAACACCTCCAGTGACCGTATCTTGGTCCCTACACTAGACACTAGAAAATATCCAGTGACCATATCTTGGTCCGTACACTAGATTCTAGAATCTATCCAGTAACCGTATCTTGTTCCGTACACTAGGTACTAGAACCTATCCAGTGAACGTATCTTGGTCCGTACACTAGATACTAAAACCTATCCAGTGTCCGTATCTTGTTCCGTACTCTAGGTACTAGAACCTATCCAGTGACCGTATTTTGGTTCGGTCACTAGATACTAAAACCTATCCAGTGTACGTATCTTGGTCCGTACACTAGATACTAAAACCTATCCAGTGTCCGTATCTTGGTCCGTACACTAGGTACTAGAACCTATCCAGTGACCGTATCTTGGTCCGTAAACTAGATACTAAAACCTATCCAGTGTCCGTATCTTGGTCCGTACACTAAGTACTAGAACCTACCCAGTAACCCTATCTTGTTCCCTACACTAGACACTAGAACCTATAAGTGTCTTCTTGGCGGTTCCCTCTCTGAAGGTATTGTATTGAAAGTGAAGAAGGCTATTGACAGCATCTTGGAGATAAGTGAATCAATATCTTGGAGGCCGACATTGAGAGGGTTAGTTCTTACTGTCCTACTGTATTAAATAGTAGAAAACTAATTCATACTAGTCAAACATGGATTGAAAATGTCTGTGGATTTATACACAAATATTGGATTTATTTTTTATCTGCCCATCATTAATTTTAGAATTGTTTTAAAAACAAAACTCCACTCACAGGCTATTTTCTGTCCTCCGTTTTATCTTCTCATGTCATTCTTGATAATATATATCATCATCTAAAAATTTGTTTTATATTCCTACAATTTTATTACTCTTTTTGAGCACAACTTATGAAAATTTAAAATCTAAAACATCAAATTCCTTATTTACTTTCACAAACCGACAACATATTTATAAAAGTTTAACATTAGCCCGTTCAGATTGACAAAAAAGTTCAATCCCACAGTTGTTGCAAATGTAATAATCTTTCATTTACAAAACAAGTCATTGAAATCTGATAAGATTTGGATTCTGTAGACTGTTTTGAAATATGGAATATCGTTTGGCCCCGCTGTGCGGCGCCGCCATTTGCCAATTCGCATTTCAATGATCAATACTCTACGTGAAACTCAATAAAAGTCCGTCATGCAGGAGCTGCATAACTAAGCACTTTCCTCAGAATTGGGTAGGGACAACTGCATTCCTGAGTAATTTTCTTAAAATAACCTATATAGATAAATAAAATAAAAACATAAATTGTTCTACTCTTTTGCATTTTTTTATGAGCAGCTGTTTCAATTATTAATTTTCTAATTAATTTCCTTCCAGAGTTTTCTGGTACTACACTACGTAATAAATACACAAAGCTTCACATTTTGATCTATTGATCTTGATGAGTTTCGCGAACCTACGTTTGGCGGAAGAATTCAATTCAAACATAGTACAAAGTAACACCCCCCCCCCCCCCTCCCCTTCTAATAGACCGATTTAGTACATTTTCATATCACTTCTTTCTTATTAGATACCCAGGACTTATAAAGAGTTTCGTTACAATACAACAGAAATTACGACCGGTATAAGGAAATTAGTCATTTCTGTCCAGAGTAAACCCCCCCTTCAAGTCAACCGATTTAGTTTATTTTCATAACAAATTTTTCTCTTCAATTGAGCACAACGAATACCGAGTTTCGTTAAAATATAACAAATATTATGGCTGGTATTGACAAATAACTACTTCGGCTCCAAGGTAAACCCCCCCTTCGGATGGACCGATTTTGTCGGTTAACGAACTCGTTCAATCGTGTGATGGGGGAATACTACATACCAAGTTTCGTGGCGAAAAAACAAAAACTCTGGCCAGTATCGTGTTAACGGACACACATATATAACTATATATATATATATATATATATATATATATATATATATATATGTATATATATATATATATATATAAATATATATATGTATGTATATAAATTTTAACTGGGTTCATTTTCGGTGTCTAATAGGTAGGATCGATAAAGATTCGAAGAAATTTTTCAAAAATTCCGTCATGAGTGCAACCTCAATAGCTACTTTCCTTCGGAGGAAAGTGCTAAAAACTGATTATAATTCACTTATTACCACTGCTTAGTGTTTAATATTTATCAATATTTAGCCAAAGCTAAGGCCGACAAGGGAGATAGTGTTCAATGTTTATCAATACTTAGCCAAAGCTAAGGCCGACAAGGGAGATAGTGTTCAATGTTTATCAATACTTAGCCAAAGCTAAGGCCGACAAGGGAGATAGTGTTCAATGTTTATCAATACTTAGCCAAAGCTAAGGCCGACAAGGGAGATAGTGTTCAATGTTTATCAATACTTAGCCAAAGCTAAGGCCGACAAGGGAGATAGTGTTCAATGTTTATCAATACTTAGCCAAAGCTAAGGCCGACAAGGGAGATAGTGTTCAATGTTTATCAATACTTAGCCAAAGCTAAGGCCGACAAGGGAGATAGTGTTCAATGTTTATCAATACTTAGCCAAAGCTAAGGCCGACAAGGGAGATAGTGTTCAATGTTTATCAATACTTAGCCAAAGCTAAGGCCGACAAGGGAGATAGTGTTCAATGTTTATCAATACTTAGCCAAAGCTAAGGCCGACAAGGGAGATAGTGTTCAATGTTTATCAATACTTAGCCAAAGCTAAGGCCGACAAGGGAGATAGTGTTCAATGTTTATCAATACTTAGCCAAAGCTAAGGCCGACAAGGGAGATAGTGTTCAATGTTTATCAATACTTAGCCAAAGCTAAGGCCGACAAGGGAGATAGTGTTCAATGTTTATCAATACTTAGCCAAAGCTAAGGCCGACAAGGGAGATAGTGTTCAATGTTTATCAATACTTAGCCAAAGCTAAGGCCGACAAGGGAGATAGTGTTCAATGTTTATCAATACTTAGCCAAAGCTAAGGCCGACAAGGGAGATAGTGTTCAATGTTTATCAATACTTAGCCAAAGCTAAGGCCGACAAGGGAGATAGTGTTCAATGTTTATCAATACTTAGCCAAAGCTAAGGCCGACAAGGGAGATAGTGTTCAATGTTTATCAATACTTAGCCAAAGCTAAGGCCGACAAGGGAGATAGTGTTCAATGTTTATCAATACTTAGCCAAAGCTAAGGCCGACAAGGGAGATAGTGTTCAATGTTTATCAATACTTAGCCAAAGCTAAGGAACATGGTTTTTGGAGCGAAAAAAAATTACATCATATGCTTCTAAGTATTTGTTATATAGGCTTCTAGGTCATAAAAAAACGAATGGGCCCATTTTTAAGGCGATAGCTTTAACGGTTTTCGAGAAAAGTGGAAAAATAGTTGTTGAATCAAGTTTCTGGTTTGGATACATAGAATCATGGGATACAGTTCAAATATTTTCTGTATGTTTGAAATTCATATAAACAAAGATGTTTAAATTTTGGTTACATTTGGAGTAAAGGAAGGAATAGAATAAAATATTTTATTTTTAGACATGAAAAGTTCTGGGAACTTCGTATATTTTCTTTAATATCTCGAAAAGGGTTGGAAAACTTGGTAAGCGCAATGTTACCATTCGAAAGCTTACTAAATTCTCTACAAAAAATATTCTGAATTAATTTTCGATTAGGTGATGTCAATCGGAGAAATCAGTGCTTAAAACTTCAAACTCAAATTGGTTGTTTTTTTTTTTAATTGGATTTATTTGTAGAATTAGTGCTATAGTAGAATAGTACAAGAAAACGAAACATTTTGATATTTTTCAATGCATTGAAGAGTGAGATTAATATCTCTAGAAATGGATGAAGGGTGCTGCCTGACCCTTCCAGGTAAGGCCATAAAAGCTTTTAAAGAAAGATCGAACCAAAATAATAACTGTTTCTATTTCAATCTTTCTAAATGAGACTAGGAATAAGAACGGAACCGCGCTAAGATGACGCATTTCCTGCGAGTCAGACTTTTTTTTATATTTTGGCAGTAGGTTGAAAGCAGAAAGACAAAGGCCCTTGTTATTTTTACACACTCATTTTGAAAAATGACTGTTCACCGATAATTTTGTTTCAAAATATGGGCCTTATTATCGTATTTATAATTTAGATAGTAAAGATAAACACATTATTTTGTATGTTACTCATTATTTTCACTCGGATAAACTTTAAATGTAGCTCCGCTGAATTTGTTAACCAAAAATTGTGAGAATTCAATCGCAGATTAGAATATAAATACCAAATCAACCATGAAAACCTAGCCTTGAGACCGTGGTTTCACAGCCCAACAAGCAGAAGCTTGACCTTCCTAGAAACTTCACTAAATACACCCTTCGACTTACACCAAGTCCTGTCTCAGAACACTTCTTGCGGTTACCCATCATTGGGACTTGACAACAGCTATCTCATTTCCAAAGAGGAAGGACAAGGGAGCATTTATAATATCACTAGCTGATTTCCCGGGCTTCGTCACGGAAGATAAGTAGTTTTTTGATTGAGAGGAGATCGTTGACCGTAGATGATGCAAGGTTTTATCATAAAAATGGTTTTATTGTGCCGACGTTTCGGCTTGAACTTCAAGCTTTCATCAGGGCTGTAAATAACAAGTAGGACGGATGTAATACTGAAATATATATATATATATATATATATATATATATATATATATATATATATATATGCCTACATACACAAATACACATACATATATGGAAAAAGACAAAAACATAAAATACTAGAACATAATATGAATATATGTGTATAACATATGAATATAAATATTATGTTCTAGTATTTTATGTTTTTGTCTTTTTCCATATATGTATATATGTATGTGTATTTGTATATGTAGGCATATATATATATATATATATATATATATATATATATATATAAATGTATATTTCAGTATTACATCCCTACTTGTTTTTTACAGCCCTGATGAAGGCTTGAAGTTCAAGCCGAAACGTCGGCACAATAAAACCATTTTTATGATAAAATGTAGTTTTATTAAGTAGCAGTGACCGAACCCCGACAATCCCTACCTTGTATAAGTAGTTTTTGTATTGCGTTAAATAATTTATAATCAAAATTAAACCTACTATATTATTTTTTGCAGCTTATTATAGCATGGTTCCCGTCATACTATATTACATTCATCAATTGATAAGTAATCAAAGTATAATGTTTCTTGATGCTCACTGACATTATTTGTGGAAAGTGGAATGTAGCATGAACTGGCACAAGCCAGAGGTTTTGCTTTGTAAATTTTCTTTGGGGGTAGGAAAAAAAAAAAAAAAAAAAAATGTTTCTTGATATCAACAAACACATAACCTAGCGATAGCCCGTTATCTCTAGGTTACCAGTGACAGGAGTTATACCAGTAAAGGATAAAATTCGTTGTCAATAATAAATGGACGTTGAAATTTAAAAATTTATGTTTCTGAGATGTTATTTGGAAACACCCATTATATTTGTTAGCATTACCAAGAAATGTTCTGACTGGAGATGCTGATGAGTGAGGAGGCTATGCAAGGGCTCCGGATATTATTACCTCGGATGGACCATCACCAGGTACAGCGTAAACTCTATGAGGGACAAAATCACAGTTTATTTCTAATAATACAAGAATCGAAACGAATCGCAAATGAAAATAATATCATGAAATAGATAAAGCAAGGGGATCTGTTATCGTCCTACCAACGCTGCAGGAATTGAGTTTAAAGTCAATTTTCTCAAAACTATGTTTTCAAATCGGGCAATAAGCTAGTGCCTTCAATTTTCACCCCATAAACTTCGAATTTTAACTGCACCTTACTTGTGAAGTTGAATTATAACAGTTTTATGACCGCTTTTCAATTACAAATAGAAAATGAAGAATTGTTCAACATTTTGTAAAATTCTTCGCCCGTGAAAAGAGGGTTTCCGTTCGTAAGACAATATGCCGCCATTTTTCCATTTCTTTTTTTTTTTTTTTTTTTTTTTTTTTTTTTTTTTTTTTTTTTTTTTTTTTTTTTTTGGGTTAATTTAACATCCCATGTAAATTAGGACATAAATAATTGAATAATACCGATTTAACTATTATTCATAAACTGTAGAAAATAACTTTGATTATGATCACAAAAATTAGCATTGCCCCTTAATACTACAGAGAAGAAAAAAACAATGTTACTCTAGTTATGGTAATTTTTAGAATAATTAATGTAACAAAATTCACAATTAATCAATAATTGATTAATAAGTTCCTGAATATTAATAGGAGCTTTAATATAACGGATTTATAAAATAAAAAATAATACCCTAGCTCAAATGTTGACCGAAGTAGCTTAGTGCTGAATATGTAAATGAGAGCTTTGAATATGGATGCAAAGTACTAGAGCTTGGAAAGTGATTGCTAAGTTTTGTTTAAAAAGCTCTTCAAGTCAGGGCAAGCCAAACCAACGAACGGGAACTGTGTCATCTTGGCGGCATTATACAGGGTGTCCCCAAAATAAACGGCAAAACTTCGGGAATCGATGCAGAATGAAAAAAACAAAGAAAAAGAAAAAAAGTCCTTTGACATTTTTATCGTTTTTGCTTCTTTTCGGAGAAAAACGCAAAATCTAAAACACAATTGTGAGTTGGCATTCTATCATAACGCCTATGTAAGAATCATTAAAAGTATATGTTTTATCTTCCACCCCCTAACCCACCCACCTCCCCTCAAAAACAAAAAAGTCCATCACGCCGGAGCTGCATAACTAAGCACTTTCCTCAGAATTTTGGTAGTGTAGACTGCTTTCCGGAACAATTTGCTTAAAATATCCTACATAAATAAAATAAAAACATGAATAGTTCTCTTTTAAATTTGTAATGAGTAACTGATCAATTATTAATTTGCTTCCAGAGTTATGTTTACACATGGTACCTATTACACTACGTAATAAATACAAAAAACCTCATATTTTCGTCTTTTGATCTGACGCAGGAACAGGATACAGTCCCTCTAGTGGTAGAAAGCGCTCCTTGCGGCGGCTTTGTGAACCTACGTCTGGCGGGCTTTTCTATTTAAATATATTACAAATTAAACCCCCGCTTTCCGATAGACCGATTCAGCTCATTTTTACAACACTTCTTTCTCATGAGTTACCCACGACGTATACCGCGTTTCGTTACAATACAGCAGAAATTACGACCGGTATGAGTATATTAGGAATTTGGGTCCGGAGTAAACCCCCCCCCCTTCTAATGAACCGATTTAGTTTATTTTTACAACATATATTTACCTGTAGATTACCACTACGAATACCGAGTTTCGTCGAAATATACCAAAAATCACGGCTGGTAGTGGCGAATTGGTATTGTGGGTCCAGAGTAAACCCCCCCCCCCTTTTAATGAACCGATTTAGTTCATTTTTATATCTCACTTTTCTCTCTATATTAACACTACGAATACCAAGTTTCGTTGAAATATAACAAATATTACGGCTGACATAGTCAAATTTGTGTTTTGGGTTAGGGGTAACCCCCCCCCCTTCCGGTGGACAGACTTTGGTGGTTATCGAACTCGTTCAAT
>OX328131.1:7902825-7985325 GCA_946811695.1 Gonocerus acuteangulatus
TTATTCTTGTAGATGACCCAAAATATCCAAATTCTTTTTTATCTTAGGAGTCATGGGGTCATTAAAGCAGTCTTCCTTTATTATACTACTTTATTTATTATGTTTATTATTATGTTTCGTGCATATTTTCTTCGCGCCTCTTCAGGGGCACTTCTTGCTAGGAATTCCTCTCGTTACCATGTACTCCCTCTGGAGTCCGGCTTAATACTTATATATTTTATATATATATATATATATATATATATATATATATCTGCAGCACTGCATGGAGCCTTGGGAGAATTTTTAATAAATATCAAAGAGCTTCTTACGAATATTAATGTAATGTCTTATGTGTTCCATAAGAGAATGTATATGGAAAGACAAAACGAGGAACAATTTATCAAAATCGGAGACGCTGAATTGTAGTGCTGTAATGAATTTACATACTAGGGGTCTATGTGGACATCGAACAATGAGGCAAAAATAGCTGCAGGCAATAGATGTCTCTTTAGAATTCAGAGAGCATTGAAGTTCTAAAGAGTATCTAGAAAGGCCAAAATATTGATTTAAAAAAACCCAATACTATATTTTATAAGTACATTCTTAGCATGGAGATGTCTAAAACTTCAAATTTAAATCGAAGAAATGACAAACATACTCCGACCAATATGGACTTATGGACTAGAACTATGGGGTTCCACTAAACCTTCCAATTCCTACAAACAATGCAATCCAAAATCCTTGGAAGAATATCCAATGCTCCTTACTATGTCTCGAACCTAACCCTGCTTCAATATCGCCTTTATCTAATTTAGTGAAAAAGAAAATATTGTTTTATGTTCAATTGTAAAAGTTCATGAATTATTTACACGTAATTTAATAAAGAAGGGAAAGAAGAAAACAAAAATCTGGCAAGACAAAGTTGTTCTAAGTTGTATTAGCTTCAGGGCCGCCACATGTGGGGGGGGGCTGCCGGGTACTGTTGTCCCGGGTCCGGGCACAGTGGGGGTATGTATAGGTTAAGAGCTTGTAAAAAGAATGGGGTTTAGAAATATAGACGGGCGTAGCCTATATTTATTTGAATTGGATCTATATTTTTTTATTGTACATAAATGACAAAACAAGTGCAGTCCCAGAATAGTATATTTCATTAGGAGTCGTAATAAAACTACAAGTACCGAAAGTGACCTTTGCTGCACCGATTGTCGGCTTTTATTCTCATTTCGCTCAAAACACAAGCTGAAAATAATTTTAAAATGTCCAAAGTCGTATAGCAAAATACTAGAGTTTTCAGTCTGGCTCTGAGAAGGCCCTGATTAGCTTTAATTTAAAAAAATAGGCGATAATGCAGATTTGAAGACTGTAGCCTTTTTGGAAACACGAAATGTCGTTTGACCCCAGTGTGCGGCGATAGCCAAGAGACAATTTGTTTTAACATGTCATCCGCAGTGCGCAAAATGTATTATGTTTTCTTTTAAATGTTTACAGTGGTTTTCATTTTCTTTTAAAAGGTATTACCTAGTCAAATGGGTACAGTAGAACCTCTCAAATCCGACCTTCCCATATCCGACTCCTCCCGATATCCGACCTATTGCCCGACCGCCTGTGATTCACACGCGCCCCGTTGGTGAGCCTGTTCAGGCTTGAAAGAGTGAGTCATCTACACTATGCTTTGTTTTCCTGGTCCAAACTGTTAGTTCTGAAGTGATTTTTTATGTGGAATGTGCTGTTAACGAAGAGTGACTTGTTGAAGCTGATATTTCAGAAGTTACTAATGAATATATTAACTATGACCAAATCATTGCTGTTGTGCAGAACAAAACAGCGGACGAAGAAATCCACTCGGACGAATACGAAATCATCAGTGACTACGTAGCGAGTCATTCTGCTGCTAAGGACTCCTTCGACGTAGCGCTGAAATACATCGAGCAACATCCAAATGCAACCCCAATGAATGTATTGAGGGCAAAAAGTGGAGGGAACTTCCGCAAAGTCAAGATTAACTAAATTAAAACAATAATCCATAACTGAATTCTATAAATAAAGTATGCTTAAATTTTGTTTGTATTTTTAAAAGACTAAATGTTTTAAATTATATAGCAACAGTTTTACAGTATTACAGTTTGTGCTGTACAATATAGCTGTTTTTATTACTTTGAAAGGCGTTTTTTTTCCTCCTCCCGATGTCCGACCCCGTTCCGACCATGGCCCGGTCCCGTCATGGTCGGATATGAGAGGTTCTACTGTATTTTAATTGTAAACATCATGACTCCCAAAGTCATTGCAACAAAAGCAGCAATATTACTAGAAATATGTATAACATGTTCTAGTAATTATCAATAACAAAAAATCTAAAAATCCTTAAAAAAAAAAAACCTAAACCTAATAACATAAATTGACATGATCCATTGTGGAGGATTGATGACAACTAGGAAATTTCATTTGAATCTGAAAGCGTAAAACGAATCAGTTACAATTAGATTGGCCACATGAATATGTAAATCAACAGAATATATGTTGACAGCATTTCATGATCTCATGCAGCCTTCTTGCTGTCAGGGGAAGTCTCGCCTTCCTATCTCTTATCGGTGGTTTAGGGGTTGTAATACCTCGGAGGGGTACGTCATTTTAGGGTTTCAGGAAATATATCTTTACTCAAAATAGATGCTGCTCTCATGATTGCGCAATCTTAATGTTCGATTGGACTAACTGGCGACACATGGTGTTCACTATGATTTTCAGTATGACGAAACTCCACACAACATCATCATATACAGGTGTACGGCGCACATTGGTGCCGATTGGCCAAAAAGAGGAAAAAATCCAATATCTCGAGAACGACTCATTCGACTCAGAACAAAACAATTCATCAACTTCAACTGGTTTTATGGAAATTTTGTAGTAAATTGAAGAGCTAATGGAAAAATGAAAGTCTATTGGGACGTTAAAATGTTTTGAGATTTTCGGAATAGGTTTGAACTCATCAAAATGCAACAAGTATTTTGAGTGTATATTTAAATTAATTCAGGGTGATTTCGTTGAAGTAATAGTTGGAAGTTTGTAGCACCCAACAAGCCGTCACACCAATCGCGGTATTTCATTTTAACTCATGACAGCTCATAACTAAACAACGTTATCACCTAGAATGAACTCGAATTTAAGTGTTTTGACGTGGGACATGTATTATCTGAGCCAATACGGTAAACTAGATAGTGCAACAAATAAAGGCCTACTCTAATCCTTTCCTTTCTTTGTGGTATTATGATCGGATAAGCAGATAATAGCAGATGATTTAAGTTCTAATCTTTACTTTAACATGTCTACTTTGAAATGTGTCCTTTCTCATCTCGGAAGAAGGTGGAGCTGTTTTTGTAATCCTAGCTGTTCTCAATGCTTACATACAATTCGTAACTTATAATATTGTAATGCGCTCTAATTTTTTTGTGGCCCAGTTTGATTGAAGTGTGGCTTGGTTGTCCATCGTACAGCAGGGAAAAAATTTGATAATTTTTTTTCTCTGTTTTTTGAAATTATATATGAATTATTTAAAGTACTTAGTTTGTAATTTGGTCAAACTTCCATTATTCTAACTTTGGGCCTAAAGTAATGGGAATAACCTTGAAACAGGGGGAAATATGCTGTTCCTACGAAGACAGGTATAGTTGGGATTCGGCTAGGAGAAAAACGTCAGACTTTCAAAAAGAAATCTGTATTTTGGACGTTTCGACTGCAACAATGGCAGCCTTCTTCAGCACTAGAGAATGCCTAGGGGGGAGGGAGGAAGACGTCCAAAATACAGATTTCTTTTTGAAAGTCTGACGTTTTTCTCCTAGCCGAATCCCAACTATACCTGTCTTCGTATCTCTACAGCGGCTAACTATCTCCATCTACACTATGCTGTTCCTAGATTCTGTAGCTAATATAGTGTGAGAATCACAAACTAAATAATCGAAATGAGCGCTTAGGCACCATTGTTCCTGTTTATGAAATTACTTGTAAATAATTCACGAACTTTTACAACAGAACATAAAATAATATTTTATTCTTAATCTAACTTAATTGAAATTAAACATTCAAATCCTCATTAGACACGGAAAAAATCAAAATCTATTTTCAAATCATATTATTTCAATTAACTCATTCTTCAATTAAGATAAATTAACGTTTTGAAGATGTGTCAGTCTCATTTTTTCCAAGTCTAATCAGGATTTCAATGTTTAATTTCAACGATATCAGTGCTTATGTTAAGTTAGATTAAAAATAAAATATTATTTTATGTTCAATTCTAAAAGTTCGTGAATTATTTACACGTGAGCCAGTCCATATCAGATCATCCAGGCCATGAAACCCATGTCCTCAGAATTGCCTGAAACTTCCAAAGACAGTCTTAATATAAAAAAGACCCAGATAAATTATTGACGCAGGCCAATCTGTTTCAATATTTCAAGCCGATAAAAAATATTGAAAGGAGATAGAAAAGTAGATTTATATATTTTAATTATTTAATAAAGCCATAATGAAGTCATAAATTCTTCATGAAGTTTAAGGAGACGATAAAGGAGCCGGGCTCAAATTAAAGTTTTACATTCTTCTCTAAGATATATTCAGAGCGGAGGAGAATTTCAGCGAGTCATAAGCTCATAAATAGCCCAGAAATAATACACATTTCATTGTCCAAGTCCCTGAAAATACTTTCTATTTCGTAGACAGTAAATATCACAAGGATCACGGATTTAAGTGCTAAGGAAATTATAGTTTACGAAAAAATGTGCAAAATAAAAATAGTTTGGACATTATCAGTTACAAAGAAATTTATGATAAACTCCACTTCAGAGGCATAAAACGTGAAATATTAACATGATAAATAAATTAAAAGTCCGTCACGCAGGAGCTGCATAACTAAGCACTTTCCTCAACATTTGTGTAGTGTAGACTACATTACTGAATAATTTGCTGTAAATAACCTATATAAATAAAATAAAAACGTGAATAGTTCTGCTCATTTACATTTCTTATGAGAACTGTTCAATTATTAATTTTGTAAATAATTCGCTTCCAGAGTTATGTTAATACATGATACTGTACTACTTAATAAATACACAAAAACTTCATTTTCCGTATTTTGATCTGACGCAGGAACAGGATACAGTCCCCCTTGTGGACCTACGTCTGTTTGGGAACCTACGTCTGGCCGGCTAATTCTAATGAAACAGAGTTTAAAGTAAACCCTCCTTTCCAATAGACCGATTTACTTCATTTTTACAACACTTGTTTCTCATGAGATACCCACGACGTTTACCGCGTTTCGTTACAATACAGCAGACCGATATAACGAACCGATTTAGTTTATTTTTACAACGTATTTCTCTCTTTATATCAGCATAACGAATACCGAGTTTCGTTGATATATAACAAAAAATACGGCTGGCATGGTCAAATTAGTCTTTTGGGTCAGGGGTAAACCCCCCTCCCAGTGGACCGGTTTTGGTGGTTAACGAACTCGTTCAATCGTTTGCTAATTGAACGCTATATACCACGACGTATACCGCGTTTCGTTACAATACAGGAGAAATTACGACCGGTATGAGTATATTAGTACTTTAGGTCCGGAGTAATCCCCCCTCCAAATAACCCGATTTAGTTTATTTTTACAACCCAATTTTCTCTGTTGATTACCACCACGAATACCGAGTTTCGTTGAAATGTAACAAAAATTACGGCTGGTAGTGGCAAATTGGTAATGTGGGTCCCGAGTAAGCCCCCCCCCCCCTCCTAATAAACCGATTTAGTTTATTTTTACAACGTAAGTCTCTCTTTAGATCAACATAACGAATACCGAGTTTCGTTGAAATTAACAAAAACTACGGTTGGCATGGTCAAATTAGTGTTTTGGGTCCGGGGTAACCCCCCCCCCCCCCCCCCTCCAGGTGGTCCGATTTTGGCGGTTAACGAACTCGTTCAATCGTTTGCTAATTGAACGATATATACCACGTTTCGTGAAGAAAAAACAAAAACTCTGGCCGCTATTGTGTTAACAGACACATATATATATATATATATATATATATATATATATATATATATATATATAAATTTTAACGGGGGTCATTTTCGGTGTCTACTAGGTAGGATTGATGGAGATTTGAAGAAATTTTTCAAAAATTCCGTCATGAGTGCAACCTCAATAGCTACTTTCCTTCGAAGGAAACTACTAAAAAGAAACGTGGAACATGCTTTATCCGCATTCTTTAGCTTATGTTTACCGTTCACGGTAAAAGCATGTTCGATGCTAAAATAAAAATGATATCAATACAAACATTAGATAATAATAAACCTGAGATACATGTGAAGATTCATACTGACCATTACATGTGTGTGTTATTTATAAATGTATATCACAAAACAAAGGTACATTAGTTCTTAACTACTCTTAAAATCAATTGAAAAACTTATTAAAACATGAGTCACAGATCCTATCTATTATGAGGTATGTATGGGCTACCGAAGGTCAGTAAGTCATGCGTGTCTATGTATGGGCTACCGAAGGTCAGTAAGTCATGCGTGTCTATGTATGGGCTACCGAAGGTCAGTAAGTCATGCGTGTCTATGTATGGGCTACCGAAGGTCAGTAAGTCATGCGTGTCTATGTATGGGCTACCCTAGGTCAGTAAGTCATGCATGTCTATGTATGGGCTAACGTAGGTCAGTAAGTCATGCATGTCTATGTATGGGCTACCCTAGGTCAGTAAGTCATGCATGTCTATGTATGGGCTAACGTAGGTCAGTAAGTCATGCATGTCTATGTATGGGCTAACGTAGGTCAGTAAGTCATGCATGTCTATGTATGGGCTACCGTAGATCAGTAAGTCATGCATGTCTATATATGGGCTACCCTAGGTCAGTAAGTCATGCATGTCTATGTATGGGCTACCGTAGATCAGTAAGTCATGCATGTCTATATATGGGCTACCGTAGGTCAGTAAGTCATGCGTGTCTATGTATGGGCTACCCTAGGTCAGTAAGTCATGCATGTCTATGTATGGGCTACCCTAGGTCAGTAAGTCATGCGTGTCTATGTATGGGCTACCCTAGGTCAGTAAGTCATGCGTGTCTATGTATGGGCTACCGTAGGTCAGTAAGCCATGCGTGTCTTTGTATGGGCTACCCTAGGTCAGTAAGTCATGCGTGTCTATGTATGGGCTACCGTAGGTCAGTAAGCCATGCGTGTCTATGTATGGGCTACCGTAGGTCAGTAAGTTATGCATGTCCATATATGGGCTACCGTAGTTCAGTAATTCATGCATGTCTATATATGGGCTACCGTAGGTCAGTAAGTCATGCGTGTCTATGTATGGGCTACCCTAGGTCAGTAAGTCATGCGTGTCTATGTATGGGCTACCGTAGGTCAGTAAGTCATGCATGTCTATGTATGGGCTACCGTAGGTCAGTAAGTCATGCATGTCTATATATGGGCTACCGTAGGTCAGTAAGTCATGCGTGTCTATGTATGGGCTACCGTAGTTCAGTAAGTCAGAGAGGACTCGACCCTAGTTGCCAGTTCTACAACCCGCTCTTCCTACGCACGGGACTGGGATAGGGAGGAGTGGCAACCCAGCAAGTTTGTCATTGCCTAGAGGCGCCTCCACCTTCCCCTTAACCTTCACAACCAAGCGACAAGTTATATTTCTCCCACAAAACAACATCTCGCTTTTTCTTATTTTTCCCCACATTACAGTAACCTCGCTATTTAGAAATTTATTCTTTACATGTTATATTTGACACAAAATACGTCTATTTTAGCCATTTATATTATACGGGAAGTTACGGGAAGCAATGAATGAAGTTAAAGATGTCGGAAAATAAAACTGGCTTAAATGATGCTGAATAGATGTTTTTTTCTCGAAGCACTATAATAAAAAGTCCGACTCGCAGGAACTGCAGCATCTTAGCGCGGTTCCGTTCATGTCCCTAGTGCCATTTGATAAGCTTAGAAAAGAAATAAACTTATTTTTTTTTATATATCTCGTGAAAATTGTCAAAATCCTCTCGAATATCTCGAATAAAAGTGATATTAAGGCGTCAGGGACACCGACAGTAATTAACTTTTACACAGATGCGGAAATTACACAATCCGGCTCTCATTCTAAAGCAAAGCTCTATAAATCAATACAAAATATGCCTAATAAAGCCTTTCTAGAGGGTACAGAAGCATGGGCATATATGAGGGGGGGCTGAGGGGGCTGCAGCCCCGTCCCGAAATTTTGAATTAATGATGAAAACTTCTCGTAAAACCCTTAAAAATAAATTAAATAAGATCACTTAGTTCATAAAACATATTTTATTTTACGTGTAATAGCGTTTTAGTTGCCTAAAACTATTCCAAGCTCTAAATATTTAGTATTCCATACCCTGGAAATGGTCTCAGCCCCCCCCCCCGAAATTGTTTTTATATACGTCCATGTACAGAACCTTTTTTGTAGAGCATTTAGTAAGCTTTCGAATGGTAATCTTCCGCTTCACAAGATTGTCAACGGTTTTCGAGATACTAACGAAAGTATACAAAGTTACCAAAACTTTTTTTGTCTGTTAATAAAATATTTTATTCTAACTCTTCCTTTACCCTAAACGTAACAAAAATTTCAACATATTAGTGTTGATGAAATTCGAACACGCAGAAAATGTTTCAACTGTATCCCATAATTCTAAGTACCAAATTCAAAGACAAACAACCCTCCCTAGGAAGGACGCTAGGCAGTTGAAAAGCTAAATCTTGGAAATCCATATCTCTAACATTAAATTGATTTCTTATTTTTCTTAACCTGTTTTATTTTCAAATACATTATCCAACTCTAAGCAATTAAAAAATAACAAGGAATAAAAATATAAAATTTTAGGCACTTTCAACACTTGTTCACACTGAGTAAAACAATATAAACAGATCTAAGGTGTTACACGGTAGCTGGTGAAAGAATGAATGAGGTCTCGTATTGCAATTCTCTGTATGCAGGGTCTACTTCCAGGTAGTCGTCATATACTTTTACTGCCCTTTACCGTTACTCAGAAAGCTCTTTGTGTTTACAAACAAAGGACTCGGTATAGACCACCCGTATTAACCCAAAAGTGATTATGTCAAGCTTGATAAACTTCCTGAATTAAATTAAGGAATTTAAGAGTGCTTAAAATAGGTTCTTGATCTAGTCAAAAAATTCAAGGAGAATTACACCACGAATAGAAAATTTCGGCCAAACAGAAGGAAAATAACAATAACAAGGATAGTTAAACTTCGTTTTCAAAGATTGTTAGTTGTAACACAAAAACGGTCACTCATGATTCTAATAAATTAACTGTGAAGGGTGATTACACAAATATTCCTGTTGAGGCTTTAAAGCTTCAACTCAAAAAACATATTAACCCACAGGTAATATCTAGATATTCGTACGGCATCTTCGAATTCTAACAAACAAAATATTGCTTCTAATTATACGTATCCTGTTTACTGACAAATACATTTGACTACTATAAGAAATTACAAAAATGACGAGCAGTGAAAAAACTGCGGGAAACACACAAATAGATCCGTTTAAATAAACGAAACTAACTAACTAAGTTTTAAGCACTTATTTCTCCTAATGTGACGACACCATCAAACATTTCTTCAAAACATTTTTCCACGATTTCCTAACCCTTTTTGAGATATTAATGAAAACATACGAAGAGGGCCTAATAGATATTCATACGGGATCTGAGAATCCCAAGATTCCGCAAAAATAAAATATTCTAATTTTACGTATCCTGTTTTTTTTTTTTTTTTTTTTTTTTTTTAGGGCGCATCTACTTCTGGGTCATTAGCGCCCGTATCCTGTGTTATTGGCAAATACATTTGACTACTATAAGCAATAGCAAACAATAGGGAATATGCCAAAGAACTCGGATTAGGAGCCTCGACAGTTTCATGACATTTGAAGGAAATCGGCAAATCCAAAACTGACATTTCATACGGTACAGCCTGATATATTTCTAACAATGAATTGTTTTTCTTATTTTAATTAATCTGTTTTATTGTCAAATACATTATCCAACCATAAGAAATGAAAAAATAGGAATAAAAACAGACCAAAAGAATCGTATGAAATAAACGAAATCAATTACTTCAAAGTTTAAGCACTTATTTCATCCGATTGACATCGCTTATTCAAAACTTTCCTCAAAACCTTTTTTGTAGACCATTTAGTAAGCTTTCGAATGGTAACCTTTCGCTTCCCAAGATTTTCAATCGTTTTCAAGATATTAATGGAAGTATACGAAGTTCCCAAAATTTGCATTATTTCTAGCAACAGAAAATTGGTCTCATTTTTCCTATCCTGTTTTACATACAAATACATTTTCCCAACATAAGAAATTACAAAAATAAAAAGCAATAAAAAACCTAGGGAAAGAGACAAAAATTACAAAAAGAACGACAAAAACCCGTTCATAAGAAAAAAACAGACGTATTTGAAGATTTAAGCACTTATTTCTCCGATTGACATAACCTAATCAAAAATAGTTTTAGAATCTTTTTTGTAGAAACTTTAGTAAGCTTTCAAATAGCTTCTATCTACTTACCACGATTTCCCAACCGTGTTCGAGATATTAATGAAAGTATACAAAGTTCCCAAAACTTTTCATGTCTGTTAATAAAATATTTTATTCTAACCCTTCCTTAACTCCAAACGTAACAAAACTTTCAACATATTAGTTTTAATGAAAGAAGAACATGCAGATAATGTTTCAACTGAATCCCGTGATTCTAAGTACCCAAACCAAAAACGGTATTCAAAAACTATTTTTCCAATTTTCTCGAAAACGGTTAAAGCTATCGCCTTGAAAATGGGTTCATTCGTTTTCCTAGCCCAAGAGGCGTATAAAAAGAGTCCTTACAAGCTTATGAACTCAAAAACGTAAGCGTTACGATTTTTTTTGCGCGAATTTCGCCCCAAACGCCATCTTCCAGTGGGCGGATTTTGCTGGTTAACGAACTTGACCTTTCAAATTGGACGACAGATTTTTGTACCAAATTTCATCAAAATCGGACCATTCGTCTTCTATTTAGAGAGCGAACAGACAAATATATATATATATATATATATATATAAATATATACATATATATATATATACAAATTTGAACCACCGTTATTTTCGGTTTCTAGGGGTTCTGAAACGCAAAATTTTCTAGTCGGCACTTCCGGATTGTTTCATTGTATCAACCTTATAAGCGGGGTTCCTCCCTATGGGGGAGGGAGGAACCGCGCTAAAAAGGCCAATTCTATAAATTAATAATAAAAACTATTTATTTTTGTCATCTTGTCATTCAATAGGAGTAATGAGGCCTATTCACAGCCTAGTAATCACTACATATTTTCCATTTTGATTATAGATTATATTATGATTATATAATTTACAATAATTATAACATATATAATCATAATATGAGTAATAGAATATGGATTAATTATTATTGGATATTCTATTTTTTTTTTTAGGTACTCTATTATTATTATTATTTATTACTAATTTTAGGTATTATTATATAGACATACTTTGCTCATGAAGATACACCTGATCATAGCCATTATGTGAGCATGGAGGTACTGCCAGAACTATCTGATGCTAGTTGGCAAGCTCTGAATCCCTTCTAAATATAGAATTCCGAAATAAATCAAGCCTATTTACTTCGAATGTTTACAAACAATACATAACAACTGGTAAGGAATTCCGAAGGATCTCTACAATATAAGAGAATTCTCGGGTAGGCCTCTAAAAAAAATGTCCTACTCCAAGGAACTGCGTCATCTTGGCGCATTTCTTAACTCTAGTGACTTTCGGAAACCTTAGAACAGTTGTAGATAATATTTTGTGAAAACCTCAAGTGCCTAGTCCTCGAAATCTTACAGGAAAATGAGATACTAGGCGCTATTATTCAAAGAAAATATAAAGTTTCGCTCGGAAAGATTTATTACAAACAACTAAAAATTCATTCTCATTTTACGTATCTTTTTTTACTGGCATATTTCATTGCTAAAATAAATTACAAAAACAAAAAGCTATAAAAACTGAGGAGAAAAAACATAAAGGGGGTCTCCCGTGGTCTAGTGGCTAGCGCCAGAGATGGGCATAATTTTATTTATAAATAAAAATACGAATTTATTCGTACTTCATATATTTGTGAATACGAATATAAATAAATTCGTATTCATAAGTGTGAATACGAATTTATTTTTATTCACATATATTAAATACAAAAATACAAATAAAATTTTATTCGCAAATGTTTCTGCGAATAAAAATGAATTCACAGAAAAAATTGTAAATAATCACAAAAAATGTAAATATCTACAACAAATCAAGTAATTTTTATTGTGAATAAATTTTTATTCACATATTATAATGTGAATAAATTTTTATTCGTATATTTTAATGTGATTTTTTTTAATCACTTGATTTTTTGTAAATATTCACATTTTTTGTGATTATTTACAATTTTTTTTGTGAATTCATTTTTATTCGCAGAAACATTTGCGAATAACATTTTATTTGTATTTTTGTATTTAATATATGTGAATAAAAATAAATTCGTATTCACACTTATGAATACGAATTTATTTATATTCGTATTCACAAATATATGAAGTACGAATAAATTCGTATTTCTATTTATAAATAAAATTATGCCCATCTCTGGCTAGCGCGCTAGATTCATAAGCGACGAAATGGTGGGTTCGATCCCCACCGGCGACAGGAACTTTCTCATCTCAGGGCTCGCTGAGAAAATTCCTAGCTACACCCTGGATGTCGATTATGAAACCATTTTTTTATTTTTATTGACGTCCTATCGAAAATTGTTTCAGAATCATTTTTGTAGAGAATTAAATAAGCTTTTGAATAATAGGGTAATTAGAAAACTGATATGTTAACTACTTTACCTTAATTATTACTTTTTTTTTAACATAAATGTTTAACAATACGTTCTAAAAATGAATGATTTTCTTCCTTTTTTTTTTTTTTTTTTTTTTTATTATTAATTTGTGACTATAATGAACCCATCTATCTTTAATTAAAGTTCGTTTAGTTTAACATTGTAAATAGGTAAATTGCATACGTCAAAACTATAAATATTAAAGTACTTGCTGGCAGAGAAGGAAGATCTTTTGGTAAATGAAAAACGTCCAGTTCCTTCACTAAAGTTTATTTTCCAAGCTGAGCGCTTTCGGTAGCTCCTGCTACCATCCTCAGAGCTAGAATGAGTTCAGCTTCACTGCTGAGGGCTTTCGGTAGCTCCTGCTACCATCCTCAGAGCTAGAATGAGTTCAGCTTCACTGAGGGCTGACCCAGCATAAACTTTTGTGAAGGAACTGGACGTTTTTCATTTACCTATAAATATTAATTATAACCCTCTGAAAAACTATATCAGATTTAAATCTCTATTACTGTGTATGTAAAATTTATCTACCGTCTTTTTATGTAAAACCGTGTAAAATTATCTACCATCTATCAATGTAAAAAATTTCAAGATATAAAGCTCTTATCGCCAAAGCTGCCTGTACTTTATACAGATTTTTACAAAAATAGTATTGATGTTTTCCTAGCCGAATCCCAACTAATCCCTGATTGCTTATCACCTCGACAGCTAACTATCTATACCTCATAATAAAAAAAGCCTGCTCCAAAATAAAAAGTCCGTCACGCAGGAGCTGCATAACTAAGCACTTTCCTCAGAATTTTTGTAGTGTAGACTACATTACTAAATAATTTCCTGTAAATAACCTAGTATATAAATAAAATAAAAACGTGAATAGTTCTGCTCATTTACATTTCTTATGAGAACTGTTCAATTATTAATTTTGTAAATAATTTGCTTCCAGAGTTATGTTAATATATGATACTGTACAAATTAATAAATACACAAAAACTTCATTTTCCGTCTTTTGATCTGACGCAGGAACTGGATACAGTCCCCCTAGTGGGAGATAGCGCTCCTCGCGGCGGCTTTGGGAACCTTCGTCTGGCGGGCTCTTCTATTGAAACATAGCACAAAGTAAACCCCCCTTTCCGATAGACCGATTTACTTCATTTTTACAGCACTTCTTTCTCATGAGATACCCACGACGTTTACCGCATTTCGTTACAATACAGCAGACCGATATAACGAACCGATTTAGTTTATTTTTACAACGTATTTCTCTCTTTATATCAGCATAACGAATACTGAGTTTCGTTGATATATAACAAAAACTACGGCTGGCATGGTCAAATTAGTCTTTTGGGTCAGGGGTAAACCCCCCTCCCAGTAGACCGATTTTGGTGGTTAACGAACTCGTTCAATCGTTTGCTAATTGAACGCTATATACCACGTTTCGTGAAGAAAAAACAGAAACTCTGGCCGCTATCGTGTTAACAGACCCACACATATATAATATATATATATATATATATATATATATATATATATATGTGTGTATGTATGTATTATTATATCTCTCTGCTCGACAATAGCTAAGCTTTTCACTAGTATTATCAATAGAAGAATAGTCCATTACATCTCTCCAACATTATCAATAGAACAAGCTGGTTTCAGGAAACATTTCTCAGTCACAGACCATCTCCAAGTTATAAATCAATTAATTGCGAAATCTAGAGAGTATAATTTTCCTTTATATTTTTGTTTTGTGGACTTTCAGAAGGCCTTTGATAGTGTGTATCACACAAGCATTTTTGAGGCAATGAATGAAATAGGCCTACCAGGAAAATACATTTCAATTGTAGGGAAACTGTATGCTGGGAATACAGCTTATATTCAGGCAGAAAGAGAAAATTTTCTGTAGGTAGAGGAGTAAGGCAGGGCGACCCACTCTCTCCAACTCTCTTTATAATATTATTGGAAAACGTTTTCCGAGCATTTGATTGGTTCAACATGGGTGTCAAAATTGATGGTAGGAAACTGAGCAATTTGAAATTTGCTGATGACATCGTGTTGATCTCAGAAAAGGCTGAAGAACTAAGAATAATGGCGAACGACCTCATAAACCATAGCGCCAAAATTACACTAAGACCGTGTTAATGACCAATAGCTTGAAGAAGGAGATAAGCCTCAACGGAATCGCTCTACAGTATGTAGATGAATTTGTTTACTTGGGACATCTTATATCCTTTAATAATCGTGCAGCTAAAGACGTGCAAAGGAGAATTACTAGAGGTTGGCAGAAGTATTGGTCACTAAAGGAAGTAATGAAGGGTAACTTTAGCCTGAATAACAAGAAGATAGTGTTCGAAAGCTGTGTTCTCCCTTCTGTGAGTTACGGCTGCCAAACATGGGCACTGACCAAGGAGCAAGAATCCAAGCTAGTAGTGTGGCAAAACTCCGTCCTTAGAAGCATGATGGACTACAGGAGACGGGATAAAGTCAGGGGTTCATTTATGCGGCAAGAATCTGGAGTGACAGATATAGGCCTGCATATAAAGAAAATTAAGTGGAAATGGGCTGGTCATCTTGCCAGATTGCAGGATAGCAGGTGGACCCTGAAGGCTACGGAATGGATTCCGCTTAACTTAAAGAGGAGACGAGGAAGACCATGTAGGCGTTGGAGTGATGTCTTCAAGTCCGTTGCTGGTCCGAATTGGATGAACGTTGCCAGGAACAAAGACAAATGGAAAGCATTGTTGGAAGAAACAGGGAACTCCACTTCCTAGTTGGGTTGGTCGCCAGGGAAGTTAGACCATTACCCCCATCAAGGGAAGGCCTGCATGAGAAACATGTATTTGTAAATAGTAATTTAAAAAGAAATGAATTTAAATTTTTATTACTTTTTATTTTGGTTATATTTTGGAAATAGTTTTTTTTTTTTGTTTGTATTGTTCCTCTTATGCAATAAAGGCTTTATTTATTTATTTATTTATATATATATATATATATATATATATATATATATACATTTTAACGGGGGTCATTTTCGGTGTCTACTAGGTAGGATCGATAAAGATTTGAAGACAGTTTTCAAAAATTCCGTCAAGAGTGCAACCACAATAGCTACTTTCCTTCGGAGGAAAGTGCTAAAATGCGGAATTTAGGCATACTTTTCCTTCGAACTTCCCCACTAGTAAAAAACGTGAAATAGGTACCTTCTGCAGGAAAGGAACGCACGGATGCTGTGATATCTATTCTGGGAAACGTGATATGATATGTTACTATCATTTTCCTCAAGAGCGAAACTAGTGAGATATCGGCAATCTAGGATCTCAATATAATGTATTTATTCCAACCAATTGTAAATAAGGTTCTGCAGCTCGTCTCTAAAGTTATATTTGTGTGTAGAATACACACATATATATATATATATATATATATAAAACTTTGTTATTCAATAATCATTCAAATAAATTTTTATTGAACAAGAATTTATTCTATGAATAACAGGGTTGGCTCATTATTCAATACATTTTTATTGAATAAGAATTTATTCTATGAATAACAGTGTTGGCTCATTATTCAATAATTTTTTATTGAATAAGAATTTATTCTATGAATAACAGTGTTGGCTCATTATTCAATAAATTTTTATTGAATAAGAATTTATTCTATGAATAACAGGGTTGGCTCATTGTTAAATAAATTTTTATTGAATAAGAATTTATTCTATGAATAACAGTGTTGGCTCATTATTCAATAAATTTGTATTGAATAAGAATTTATTCTATGAATAACAGGGTTGGCTCATTATTCAATAAATTTTTATTGAACAAGAATTTATTCAGTTTTTCATTGACTCATGTTTTTTATTTAATGAATAATTAATTAGTTTTCATTCTTCATTCATTAGTTTTAATCATTTGAAATAATGTGGTTCTAGGAACAACAAACTCAGATTATTTATGTTCATTAAAAAATATCACTTAAATAAATAATTTTCATTAAAAAAAAAAAATCAGTCCCGTAACAGGCCACAAGGGCCCAGAGGGGCAGATACTGTAGAGGTATGCTCAATATTATACTGTAGGGGCAGTATGGTCAATATTATGCTCCGGCCGCCTGATTTTTCCCTTTGCAGGTACCATTAATTAATTAACTAATTAATTAAAGGCTGGGTGAGCCTAGGGGCGATCTGGGACCCCAAATCCAATCCTCGAACGACGGCACTAGAAGAAAAAATCTTTAGTGCTCGCTCGGGTTTTGAACCTGGTCCTCCAGTTCAGTAGTCGAGTGCTCTACCACTGAGCTAACCTCGCCCCCCATTAAAAGTAAGAAAACGTTTAATGAACTTAGTCAAATAAATCAATTTTCTTAAAAAAAAATTGTTTCAATCGAATAAATAACTTTCATTCAATAAAAATTTTCATTCAATTGATCATTGTAATTCAATAATGAATAAAAATAAAAAGTTATGTTATTGATTGAATTGGCTGAATAATGAATGAAAAATTATTCATTATGCAGAGTGAAATAACAGATTTATTTATTATTCATTATTCTGAATGATTTTTGCCCAACACCGGCCCTGAGACGGCAGATACTGTAGAGGTATCTGACTCTCGACCATACGGCACACTCGACTATCTATACTAGAGTCTGGGAGGACCTAGGGATGGTCTGGGACATCGAAGCAAACCCTTCAAAGACAACACTAAAATATAAAATCTTTAGTGTTCTACGCATCACCAAAAGCGGAGATTGATGCCAGCGAGGATAGAAGAAATATGCTTAAACAGGATCCCTGCCATGGAGGTACCACATACGCCATACGAAATATGGCGGGAAGACTCTCTGCTCCCGCCCTTCAGGCCTATATTGGGGCCATAAATCCACTGCCTTCTATAAATCGTATTTATTAGATCTATACAGCACAACTCTATAATCTATATACGAAGAGGCCTTTTAAGGTTTGGGGTTTTCATTTTCTTTGGTCATTCCTGAAGATTGAATCCACTAGTCCTTGCTTGGGATGGGGGTTCGAGTCTGTCTTGCCATTATGAGATTTGTTTATTAACATTTGACCACAAACGTCTGTATATATATATATATATATATATATATATATATATATATATATATATATATCTGTGTGTGTGTGTTCGGTCATCTTCGTCCATTACGAGTTAATGACGAGATGGCTATCTAACAAATAAAACACCTAAAGAGGTACGAAAACAGCACGAAACAAAAAAAAATATCCATACGACTGATATGCTATCTAAATTTGCTATTTGTGGTTGACCAATTAGTAAATTGCCACTAAATGCACTTTGACATTATTATTTTGAGAAATGTTTCTATAAATAGAGTGAAATGGAATTAGTTTTCATATGGGATTATAGATATAGCGTGCAGATATTGTAGAGTTTATGGATTATTAAAATAGGTTAAAAAAAATTAGGGACTATTATAGAATGGATAATTGTAGCTCATTTAGTGGAAAATAGAGCTGGATTCAATCAAGCCAACATTTATATTCAAATCAGCCTTTTTGGTTTTATCAAACTATCTACGACTGTTTTAGAATAATTTGCAAATTTATATATCAATAAAAATTATTTAGGTGTATTATCCGTAGATAACCACATTATATGTTTCACCTTAAGTGTTTGTGCCCGCACGCATGCATATATATATATATATATATATATATATATATATATATATATATACATATATATATACATACATACATATATATATATATATATATATATATTTATATTATATATATATTTGATGTTTGTTTTTCGTCGCTGGGATGATATTTTTGGATGGAACGGCATTTTTATCCAGCGGTGATACTCCTCTTCACTTCTTCCTGGATTATTTCGATGGGCTCATGGCTGACGAAGATGGAGAGGAATCCATCGAAATATACCAGGAAAAAGTGAGGAGGAGTTCCACCGCTGGAGAAAAATGCCGTCCCATCCAAAAATATCATCCCGGCGAAGAAAAACCAACATAAAACCTTACGGGGAGGAAAATAGAAGCCTTTTTCCTTAAATATTCCAGGAAGAAGTGAGGAGTAACACCGCACTTGGCACTGTTCCTCAATTGTTGCTATTTGAGTTATTATGAAGTTGTTATTCCCCAAAAAAATGGCTTCCCTCCTCTCTTTTTTTTTCTTTTTTTTTTTTTTTTTTTTGTTCACCATCTTTCGGGTACCAGCCCGAATAGCAGTCATAGCCCGAATGAGAATGGGACACACAAAACTGTCACATGCATTCCTGATGTCGAAAGAAGACCCAACAAAATGCCCAAGATGTCCATGAAGTTCAGTTTTGCCACCACTACAGGAAAGAATTATAAAAATTGAAAATCCCTGCAGAAAAGGCATTTCGTTGGGTAACGATAGCAAACTGATTGATAAAATAATAGCTTTTCTTAAAGTATCCGGTTTATACCAAAGTATACTAAGAAAAATCAAAAAAAATTAAAATTTGGAAAAAAATAACTAAATAAAATAAAAATATATATTCAAATAAAACATTATAATTAATGCAAACTAAGGGGTTGTAGTATATATGCACATAATTTAAGAGAAATATCATAAAAAAACAAAACAAATAGGAGTTGAAAAATAGAAAAAAAATCATACAATGGACAAAATACATTAAGAAAGATAGCCTACAAAAAAAAAATCTGGCAATTATAACCTTATATATTATCAATCTCATGACACAATCCGGAAGTGCCGACTAGAAAATTTCAGAACTCATACATCACGAAAATAAACAACCTCTAAATGCATTAGACATAGAGACTATGCCATATGTTTTATCTATACAAAACCTTGTTGGACAGCTGATGTCTGTCATTATCAGCTGATCGGAAGGAGTTATTCATTTAAGTGTTAATCTACTATATATTTCTCAAAGACCACTCACTCACTCACTGATCTGTCGTCGCCCAGCCCAAACCGCTCGACAGAATGATTTGAAATTTTGCATGGACACTCCCTATAGAACGGAGATACTCGCTAAGAAAGGATTTTTTGAAATTCGAATTTTTAAGTATTTTTAGAGGGGATTAAAGTTTTAGTTGGTTAGAGCATGCTCGCCTAGGTAGCAAGCGTTGCTAAGACGATAACAGAACCGTATATTATTTTGTGTTACCGTATATTATCTATTTCATAGTATTATTTTTAATTGAGGTTAATTAAAAACTATGATGGCAGACCTTGAATTACTAGAAATAAACTGTTATTTTGTCCCTCATAGAGTTTACGCTATTCCTCACCCTTGCACAGCCTCCTTACCCATCAGCATCCATAGTCAGAACACTTCTTGATAATGCTCACAAATATAATTGGTGTTTCCAAATGGCATCTTTTAAAAATAAATTTTTAAATTTTAACGTACTTCTTATTAACAACGAATTTTAACCTGTACTGGTAACCTACAGATAACGGGTTATCTCTACGTTACATGTTTCTTGACACTGGCCCTGAGCGGCCCACTGTCAAGAAACATTATACTTTGATTACTTTTGATTACTTATCAATTGATGAATAACTTATGGTATGACGGGAACCGTGCTATAATAAACTTTGATGATACATTATTTAACACAATAAAAAAACGACTTATCTGCCGTGACGAAGCACGGGAATTCAGCTAGTGCGCCATAAAATTGCTAGATATAAACCTAAAAACCTTCTACAAAGGATTGACACATGCACAAGCTGCCATATATAGTATTTTACGGGGGAAGCAGACACGGACAATGGCTTCGAACATGTAGATGATGTGTGGGAAGGGATGGTGTGGGAGCAGAATACATGCAAATTCTCATGTAAAGTTAGCAAGAAAATTATACTGTCTACATGTTCGGTTAAAATGTAGGAAAATATTTCTATGAACTCTTTCAGAGTCCAAATCGTAGGAACTGGGTCATCTTAACGTTTCCCATGATGAAAAGTATTTTTCTGTCATACTTACCACTATATATATATATATATATATATACATATATATATCTGATTTTTGACCATACGGAACACTAGGGAGATAGTCCTGTCAATCCTATGCTTCGGCCGCATGATTTTACACTTTGCAGGTATCCATCAATACGTTAATTAGAGACTGGGTGGGCCAAGGGACGGTCTGGGACCCGAAATCCAACTCATGTACGAAGACACTAGAAGATGGAATCTTTAGTGCCCTCGAGTTTTGAACTACGGTCCTCTAGGATGTTAGTCCAGTGAGTTAACCACACGGAGGCCCGATGGCCGTGAGCGTTAAGGCATGAGCACTTAACACTCCGTGCCAAAGGGTCGTGGGTTCGATTCCCACAAGGGTTGGTGGCTTTTTTTTTAGAAAAAACGAAAAGGCGTCAGCCCTATCCTGGCTAAAAAAGGGTGGTAACCTATAGATAGCCCGTCCTAAAATTCGTAGTTAATAATAAAGGACGTTAAAATTTAATAATAATAATAACCTCTACCACCTCTTCGGGGCAACAAATAGTTATTTTGGAGCACCAGATTTCTTAGCGGACCACAATTCTGGGGTGTACCAGACTTCGAGGGTGCATCGGAACTGTCAAAACGCTAAGTTTGTGGGCGCATCAGAATATTGGAAGCACCAGAGTTTTTTTCTTCTTCAAAACCTAACGTTTAATTACACATGGTCCTTCCTTTCGCTCGTATTGTTGTTATTAACGTGTACGTTGTCCGTTGAGTATTAAGGCGTTTACAATCCACGCCTGGTGTTTTAGGTTCAATTCCCACTCGGTGTGGTGGTTTTTCGTAAGCAAAAAGAAAAGGCATCACCTTTATCTCGGGTGGAAAAGCTTAGTAACTTGTAGATAATATAATCTGCATTATTGATAAAGATACTTTACAATTGCCATTAATAATATCCTGTGTTGATAAATAACCAGAAAAAAATATTGCTGGAAAATATTGTCACAGATGCCCCTAAAGCAGGAACTTTCCTTCAGAACCCCCCCCCCCCCGGAATTGGCCCAGTTTACAACTTATACAGAAAACAAACAAGGTTATAACATTTTTAAAAATTAAAAACGATCCTCTAACCTGACACAAGAAAACACAAAAATTACAAAACAAACTTATCATTGACAATAGGGAAGTGTAATTTTAAGTAGCAAAATTTATATATTTATTGCATGTTCAAAATTTAATAGTTAGTATTTCTAACCAATGCCATATCAAGATTTTATTTATTATCAAAATTTTAACGTCCATTTTTATTAACTGAGAAATTAGGACAGGTTATCTATAGGCCACCACCCTTTTCTAGTCAGGATAGGGCTGATACCTTCTATTTTTTTTTCATAAAAAGCCACCACCCGATAGTGGGAATCGAAACCACGACCTTTTGCACGGAGTGTTAAGTGCTCAGGCCTTAACACTCACGGCCAACGGGCCTCCAAAAGATTTTATAAAGTAGCCATATCACGTGTTTGTGACTCAATAAGTTCTTCCTTATGGTTGACATTGGTTTTAATATAAATCATTTTTTTTTTCGTGCGCAAAAATGTATTAAGATTAAATAACTAATAAAAATAAACTTCTCGATAAATTGCCCAGCATACAATGTTAACTTGACAAACTAGATATGTTTTTCCCATTGTGAGCGGAAGCATATGCATATGAATTGTTTTTATTTTTACGATATACAATAATAAAAATTATAAACAATTGTACTATGCTTCACTAGTTACAACAAAACAATTGACATCAATATCTAACATTAAATTTTTAATTTACTCTGCAACATATTTGACAAAATAAATAAATTATATACGGGATAAATACTTCTTTAGTTTGATAATAAAAAAAAAAACAAATAAATTGAGTACATACGAATTCCCTACATACGAACAAGAATAGTGTTAACAAAAAAATTAAGTATTACTAGTTTAAAGAAGTTAAAAATAATTAAATTCAGTGCCTATTTGATTCCTATGTTAGTAGATATTTAATGGAAATAAATGATGATTTTATTAAAACATTGTAAGATAAAATGGTTATTCTAAAGTATAGCTGTCACTCACCTTGTTCATGCCGTTGCCCATGACGGGTAACGTGTCAGATGGCCGGTCACATCGCTACTGAACCACCCCTCCTCCCCACCTTTACCCCCACTCTTACAACATTACCCCCACTCCTACTTCCCCTACAATCCTTCACGACCTAGGATTCTCCACCCCTGGGCAGAGGGAAGGCCTTCGTCACTGCTCTCTGAGTTGTCTCAGCTCATTGCTAGGTTCTTCGTCACTGCTCTCTGAGTTGTCTCAGCTCGTTGCTAGGTTCTTCGTCACTGCTCTCTGAGTTGTCTCAGCTCGTTGCTAGGTCCTTCGTCACTGCTCTCAGGGTTGTCTCAGCTCATTGCTAGGTCCTTCGTCACTGCTCTCTGGGTTGTCTCAGCTCGTTGCTAGGTTCTTCGTCACTGCTCTCTGAGTTGTCTCAGCTCGTTGCTAGGTCCTTCGTCACTGCTCTCTGGGTTGTCTCAGCTCGTTGCTGGGTTCTTCGTCACTGCTCACTGGGTTGTCTCAGCTCGTTGCTAGGTTCTTCGTCACTGCTCTCTTGGTTGTCTCAGCTCGTTGCTAGGTTCTTCGTCACTGCTCTATGGGTTGTCTCAGCTCGTTGCTAGGTTCTTCGTCACTGCTCTCTGGGTTGTCTCAGCTCGTTGCTAGGTCCTTCGTCACTGCTCTATGGGTTGTCTCAGCTCGTTGCTAGGTTCTTCGTCACTGCTCTCTGGGTAGATAATACACCACTCCTTTAAGACCACACTTTCTCCACCCCTGGGCATAGGAAGGGCCCTTGTCACAGCTCTGTCGATTGCCTCCACTCGTTGCAAGCATGGGCGTATATAAGGGGGGGCTGCAGCCCCCCCCCCCGAAATTTTGATTTGACCGGTAAAAATTTCATAAAACCCTTAAAAATAAATTAAATAAGATCATTTAGCTCATAAAACATTTTCTATTTTGGGTGCAATAGCGTTTAAGTTGGCTAAAACTCTTCCAAGATCTAAATTGTTAGTATTCCATACACCGGAAATGGTCTCAGCTCCCCCCCGAAATTTTCCCAGCCCCCTCCGAAATTATTTTCTATATACGCCCATGGTTGTAAGGTTCATCCCCAGTTCTCACTTCGTCAAATCTTTATCACTATTCGCCTTATCACATCCCTACATTCAACAGCCGTCCTTGACGTGACGCTCTATTATTGATATTCGCCCCTCGCGTGCTTTCGGCGTGTATTATTAAATAGTTCACTCATCCACGTGGATGCTAATAATCCATACATTTAGATGTAACGGACTCTTAAGTCTCAAAAATTCAAAAAGTCTGTTCTAAGTGTGCACCCCAAACTAATCAAAAAGCTTTTTCTTTATAACAGGTGGAACCACTTAAAACCAGAAAACTAAACGTCCGGCTGAAAGGTTTTCCCGGGTCGGTGGGGTTGCTTCCACCGCTTATTATTCCAAGATAAGCAAATGCGGGTTCGAGTCCAGCCTGCAGTATTTTGACGCCTGCAGTTAAATAGGTTCAGCCTTCTACACTATGGTTGTTTAGAACATAGGCGTATATAGAAAATAATTTCGGAGGGGGCTGGGAAAATTTCGGGAGGGGGGCTGAGACCATTTCCGGTGTATGGAATACTTACAATTGAGATCTTGGAAGAGTTTTAGCCAACTTAAACGCTATTGCACCCAAAATAGAATATGTTTTATGAACTAAATGATCATATTTAATTTATTTTTAAGGGTTTTATGACATTTTTATCTATCAAATCAAAATTTCGGGGGGGGGCTTCAAGATCCATGTTGAAAATGACAATCCCAAAAAAAAAACATAAATGTGAAATAGAGGCCAAGTTCCTGCCCCCACAAAGAAACACTCCCTTCCTCAAAAATATCTCCTCCTAAAACCCCCCAAAAACGCCTTACCATTCTACACTCCAAAAAAGTAGTATGAGTTGGTGTATTAATTCAACCAAAAATATTTGCCAATACAAGAGATGATACAAGAAAGAAATGTCCAAGTTCATTACTTGGAAGACCTCATAGTTACTTACTAAGAACAGTAAAGACACTTCAACTGACCTTTAAAAACAACAATAAAAATACTTATATCCAGTTAACAAAATATCACTTTCCTCAACCAGGTATATTCTTAAATTTGGCAATGTTTTTTTTGTGCCGAAATTATCTTTAAAGAAAAACTAAACATTGCCAAATTTAAGAATATACCTGGTTGGGGAAAGTGATATTTTAGTAACTGGATATAAGTATTTTTATTGTTGTTTTTAAAGGTCAGTTGAAGTGTCTTTACTGTTATTAGTAAGTAACTATGAGGTCTTCCAAGTAATGAACTTGGACATTTCTTTCTTGTATCATCTCTTGTATTGGCAAATATTTGTGGTTGAATTAATACACCAACTCATACTACTTTTTTGGAGTGTAGAATGGTAAGGCGTTTTGGGGGGGTTTTAGGAGGAGATATTTTTGAGGAAGGGAGTGTTTCTTTGTGGGGGCAGGAACTTGGCCTCTATTTCACATTTATGTTTTTTTTTTTGGGATCTCATTACTTTTTTCTAAGTATTGAATTGGCTTTTGTACGTCATATAAAACCAGGGTCTTTGGATTCTGCATAAGGTTCTCCTTACTGCTTGATATTTGATACCAATAATCAACCTACATACATCTAATCACTAGACTAGAAAAGTTAGAAGCTCTTCCAGATGACATTACTCTAGGGGACAAATTGATTGCTCTCTTAACTAAACTATTACACTGTAAAACACAGGAACCTTATCCCGAGGATAAAGATCACAATAGGGAAAGTGTAGAAGGCCTTCAAGAAAAATATATGAAACAAAGACGATACATTTTGGGTTTGTAATCCAAAACTTTGTAAATTAGATGACTGGACTTTACTACATTTAAGAAAGAAGTCACAACTTTTGTCGTTAAGATGCGTCGAAATGTTTCTTAAAACATCAAATATAGGTTCTCCTTACCAAGACGATTCATTTGATACCACACATGATGGGTTTCAGAAGGAATGATGGCTTTCCGATGGAACAAAAAGTACAAAACGTCATAGGTAATATGACACTCCCGTATCAAGACCTACCTGCGTGCCAAGTTTGGTCAAAATAGGCCAAACGGTGTGAATTTGTATAAGGAACAAACATACAGACAGACAGCTGAAAGACCTTTGTTACCTAGCCTAGTGCATTCCCCGGACCAAGGCCTACCTGTGTGCCAAGTTTGGTCAAAATCGGTCAAATGGTGTGAATTTGTGTAAGGAACAAACATGCAGACAGACATCTGATAGACGATTTTGACTAGCCTATGACACCACCCTGATAAAGACCGACATGTGTGTCAAATTTTGTCAAAATCGGTCAAACGGTGTGTATTTGTATAAGGAACAAACAGACAGACAGACAGCTGATAGACAATTTAACCTAGCCTATGATTCTCCCCGTATCAAGACCCATCTGTGTCCCAAGTTTGGTCAAAATCGGTCAAACGGTACGGATTTGTAAGAGGAACAAACATACAGACAGACAGCTGGTATAAGATTTTTACCGAGCCTATATGCGCCTAATTATTTCTTAAAACATCAAATATAGGTTCTTCATACCGAGACAATTCATTTGATACCCCACATCATGGGTTTCGGACGGAATGATGGGTTTCCGAAGGAAGTACTTAACTGGCACGCCCCCACCCCGGAAGCGGAGTCAAACACAACTTTTCGCGATTTTTCGATTTTTTTCCTTTAATAACGTCTTCATATCTATCTTCGTGCAAAATTTCAAGACTCTACCATCATGGGAAGTGCCTAATAATTTTGATGAGTCAGTGAGTGAGTGAGTGAGTGAGTCCTATAAATCCCGATTTTCGATCGCTTATATCTCAGAAACTATTCGATGTAGAATTATGAAAATTTCCAGTTTTACTCACATCTAGTAGTATAATAGCTCTGTAAAATTTCATAGCTTTATCTTTACTTGGTTGAAAGTTATGAGAGGGTAAAAATCGGCTCTAAGACCGCCTGTAATATACACAAGTCCGTCACGCAGGAGCTGCATAACTAAGCACTTTCCTCAGAATTTGGGTAGTGTAGACTGCTTTCCAGAACAATTTGCTTAAAATATCCTACATAAATAAAATAAAAACGTGAATAGTTCTCATTTTGTAATGAGTAACTGATCAACTACGTAATAAATACAAAAATCCTCATATTATCGTATTTTGATCTAACGCAGGAACAGGATACAGTCACTCTAGTGGTAGAAAGCGCTCCTTGCGGCGGCTTTGTGAACCTACGTCTGCCGGCTTTTCTATTCAAATATATTACAAATTAAACCCCCGCTTTCCGATTGACCGATTCAGCTCATTTTTACAACACTTCTTTATCATGAGTTACCCACGACGTATACCGCGTTTCGTTACAATACAGCAGAAATTACGACCGGTATGAGTATATTAGGAATTTGGGTCCGGAGTAAACCCCCCCTTCTAATGAACCGATTTAGTTTATTTTTACAACACATATTTACCTGTGGATTAGCACTACGAATACCGAGTTTCGTCGAAATATACCAAAAATCACGGCTGGTAGTGGCGAATTGGTATTGTGGGTCCGGAGTAAACCCCCCCTTCTAATGAACCGATTTAGTTCATTTTTATATCTCACTTTTCTCTCTATATTACCACTACGAATACCAAGTTTCGTTGAAATATAACAAATATTACGGCTGACATAGTCAAATAAGTGTTTTGGGTTCGGGGTAAACCCCCCCTTCCGATGGACCGACTTTAGTGGTTAACGAACTCGTTCAATCGTTTGCTAATTGAATGCTATATACCAAGTTTCGTGACGAAAAAACAAAAACTCTGGCCGCTATCGTGTTAACAGACACATATATATATATATATATATATATATATATATATATATATATATATATATATATATATATATATATATATATATATAGATATATATAAATTTTAACGGGGGTCATTTTCGGTGTCTACCAGGTAGGATCGATAAAGATTTGAAGAAATTTTTCAAAAATTCCGTCATGAGTCCAACCTCAATAGCTACTTTCCTTCGGAGGAAAGTGCTAACAGTATGCTTAGGCCGGAACTTGGCCTGGCCATCTACCCACCGCCTAGATATACAAGCCCAAGACAGATTGACATCAACCTCAGCAAAATAAATTTGTCAAGAATTGTGAAGAATTTTCTTTTCCTTTCTTCTGATCCATTTATTTCTCTATCCAATATTTTTACCTCTTCAAATTTATAATTATTTCTATTCATTTATTTCTTTATCCAATATTTTTACCTCTTCAAATTTATAATTATGTCTATTCATTTATTTCTTTATCCAATATTTTTACCTCTTCAAATTTATAATTATTTCTATTCATTTATTTCTTTATCCAATATTTTTACCTCTTCAAATTTATAATTATGTCTATTCATTTATTTCTTTATCCAATATTTTTACCTCTTCAAATTTATAATTATGTCTATTCATTTATTTCTTTATCCAATATTTTTACCTCTTCAAATTTATAATTATGTCTATTCATTTATTTCTTTATCCAATATTTTTACCTCTTCAAATTTATAATTATGTCTATTCATTTATTTCTTTATCCAATATTTTTACCTCTTCAAATTTATAATTATGTCTATTCATTTATTTCTTTATCCAATATTTTTACCTCTTCAAATTTATAATTATGTCTATTCATTTATTTCTTTATCCAATATTTTTACCTCTTCAAATTTATAATTATGTCTATTCATTTATTTATTTAATTCAGGAGCTCCGCAACGCAGGCTATAAGCTCCATGACATGACTTAGATACAAACTTGAATATATAAAAACAAAACAATATAAATGTAACTTAGAACATCTGTGTATATCAACAATATTAAGTAATTTTTTTTTTTAATCTAACAAAATGTGTTAAAGCTAAAAAAATGAAAATTATTGAAAAACAATTACAAATGAAGAAAAAAAAACAAGGAGAAAAACTTAAATTACTCCCAACACATTTTGCGGAAAAACAGCTGTTTTCGTTAAATTGATTACTTCTTCGTCTTTCTATATCGTCCTCCAGTCCTGGTTGAAGTCTTGGTTGTTCCAGCTCCCTGAGGTTGGATCTGCATCTGTTCCCTTTCTTCATCTCCTTCCGGCAGCTTCTTCTCAGCTCTGCTGATCCTACTAGCGGATTCTCCTCCAGGGCTTCTAGCTTCTTGCGGAGGAACATCTAGAATGTTTCTCTCTGGAGATACCGTTCTAGCCAGTCTTTCCATCATTTCCAATCGCTCGGTCATTTCCTCCTTCAACCGATCCCATCTCAGGTTAATATCAGGAACTTCATCTCCTTCCGGCAGCTTCTTCTCAGCTCTGCTGATCCTACTAGCGGATTCTCCTCCAGGGCTTCTAGCTTCTTGCGGAGGAACATCTAGAATGTTTCTCTCTGGAGATATCGTTCTAGCCAGTCTTTCCATCATTTCCAATTGCTCAGTCATTTCCTCCTTCAACCGATCCCATCTCAGGTTAATATCAGGAACTTCATCTCCTTCCGGCAGCTTCTTCTCAGCTCTGTTGATCCTACCAGCGGATTCTCCTCCAGGGCTTCTAGCTTCTTGCGGAGGAACATCTAGAATGTTTCTCTCTGGAGATACCGTTCTAGCCAGTCTTTCCATCATTTACAATCGCTCAGTCATATCCTCCTTCAACCGATCAGTCATTTCCTCCTTCAACCGATCCCATCTCAGGTTAATAACAGGAACTTCATCTCCTTCCGGCTGCTTCTTCTCAGCTCTGTTGATCCTACCAGCGGATTCTCCTCCAGGGCTTCTAGCTTCTTGCGGAGGAACATCTAGAATGTTTCTCTCTGGAGATATCGTTCTAGCCAGTCTTTCCATCATTTCCAATTGCTCAGTCATTTCCTCCTTCAACCGATCCCATCTCAGGTTAATATCAGGAACTTCATCTCCTTCCGGCAGCTTCTTTTCAGCTCTGCTGATCCTACTAGCGGATTCTCCTCCAGGGCTTCTAGCTTCTTCGAGAGGAACATCTAGAATGTTTCTCTCTGGAGATATCGTTCTAGCCAGTCTTTCCATCATTTCCAATTGCTCAGTCATTTCCTCCTTCAACCGATCCCATCTCAGGTTAATATCAGGAACTTCATCTCCTTCCGGCAGCTTCTTCTCAGCTCTGCTGATCCTACTAGCGGATTCTCCTCCAGGGCTTCTAGCTTCTTGCGGAGGAACATCTAGAATGTTTCTCTCTGGAGATATCGTTCTAGCCAGTCTTTCCATCATTTCCAATTGCTCAGTCATTTCCTCCTTCAACCGATCCCATCTCAGGTTAATATCAGGAACTTCATCTCCTTCCGGCAGCTTCTTTTCAGCTCTGCTGATCCTACTAGCGGATTCTCCTCCAGGGCTTCTAGCTTCTTCGAGAGGAACATCTAGAATTTTTCTCTCTGGAGATATCGTTCTAGCCAGTCTTTCCATCATTTCCAATCGCTCAGTCATTTCCTCCTTCAACCGATCCCATCTCAGGTTAATATCAGGAACTTCATCTCCTTCCGGCTGCTTCCTCTCAGCTCTGTTGATCCTACCAGCGGATTCTCCTCCAGGGCTTCTAGCTTCTTCGAGAGGAACATCTAGAATGTTTCTCTCTGGAGATATCGTTCTAGCCAGTCTTTCCATCATTTCCAATCGCTCAGTCATTTCCTCCTTCAACCGATCAGTCATTTCCTCCTTCAACCGATCCCATCTCAGGTTAATAACAGGAACTTCATCTTTATTTACGCTGGCAGGCTTTCTTATGTCTATTCTTAGTTGCATGATTCGATAAAGTAGTATGTATTTGGCTCTGGTCATCTGTACTATAAAAACAAAAAAATACATTAAACATTTTAGTCGAGTATTTCAGAGTATAATGAGAAATTAGTGGGATGCATGATAGCGAAATTAAAAAGTAAGGAATAGATATTAGAGATAGGGGAAAACAATTGTACGGGGCTGATTAGCAAGGACGGGATTTAAAGGAATAGATAATGGGGAAATATTTCAGAGAAGCGGAAATTCCTTTCAAAACTATAATTAACACTGAGGTCACTATTACATACATAAATGTCATAAAACATCGCTACCATGAGAGAAAAAATTGAGTGAGAGACAGCTAGGTAGAGTTATCAAATATGATCATTTGGGGAGATTAGAGAGAATTTGGAGCTGACCTACCTCTGAACAGCATCTGGGCCGAAGTCTCAGGAACGGATGCGAACTCAGACCCGTCGGAGGTAAGCCAGCTCTTTTTATACCCTTTGTGCCCCACTCCTGCTTTAGCAGGGGGCTGGACTAGAAACTCTTGTCAGGTCTTAAATCTTCCGGGAATCTTACGAATCAGCCACGTGCAGTTCCAACAACACAGACGCAACGTTTGCTGATTCGCAGTTCTCACACCTCTACAGATGGACAGCCAACCTTTTCTCTCATCCTTATTCACTTAATAATGGCAAAGGGAAAACGGGGCCCTACACAATAATACTTTCTTATCGGTATTGCCCTATGCTAGTACTGGACTGATTCTTTTTTGTACGAGACCAGCCATGGCTGCTGATTGTTAATATTAGATTTAAAAAAACTTTTAATTTATTATTTGTTTGTTTATGACGATTTTATAAATGAAGACTACATTGTATAAAGTATTTTATAGAGGGTGTTCAAAACTCGATTGACACCCCCCTTTTTCCCCACAATTTTTGAAATTTAAAAACGAAATTTGGTGGGTCTTAACGTGGTCGAATGTATTTTCAATGGACCTAATGCACAACCCCTCAACTTTCTCCAGTTCTTCTCCAAACACCCTAACTCTGGAATCTCCAATGGAAAGGGGTTATTTTTGTGACGGATTATTGTAGAGAATTGAATTTTATGTCGATTTTATATCTGTCATTTTTTCGCTAAAGCGCACCAATGAGTAACAAATTGCCAAAAACCGATAAAACCCTTGTTTTTCGTCACTTTTCTGCCAATAACGTAAAAAGTATGCCCGTAATGACAAAAGTAGTTGATATAAACGTTGTAGAGGATTAAATTTGCTTTCCAAAAAGTACCTTTAAATGCCTAAAATCTTAATTGGAATGGAGCAAAACACACTTTTGTTTTTGAAGTTTTCAGAAAAGTTTATTATCAACGTGATCTACGCTTTAGTAAAACTTAATAAACATTTCCTAAACTATTTTTGCTCCACCTAGTTTTGGATTTAAGAACGTTTGAAGAAAAAATCAAATTTAATTACTTTATAAAGGCATTAAAATAATAAATTTAAAGCAATAGAACTCACCTAATGATTAGAATTTCGTAGTAATTATTTTTGTGTTGGACGATTTTTTTGTTTTTTACGGCGCCTTGACCGTAGGCCATTAGTGCCGACATCCAGGATGCAGCGAGGAATTTTCCCAACGAGCCGTGGGATAAGAAAATTCCCGCTGCCGCACTGTGGGATCAAACTACTTTTCATGTTTCAAAAAGGCTACAGCCTCCAAATCTTAAGCATCAGGTTTTTTGTTTCTCCTGTTTATTAAATTACGTGTAAATAATTCACAAACTTTTACAATCAAACATAGAATAATATTTTATTTTTCATCTAACTTAATATCAGCACTGATATTGTTGAAATTAAACATTCAAATCCTGATTAGACTAGGAAAAAATCAAAATTTATTATCAACTCATTCAAAAATCACATTATTTCAATAATTCTATTTGTTGAATGAAGATAAATTTACGTTTTAAAGATGTCAGTCTGATTTTTCCCAAGTCTAATCAGGATTTGAATGTTTAATTTCAACGATATCAGTGCTGATATTAAGTTAGATGAAAAATAAAATATTATTCTATGTTTGATTGTAAAAGTTTGTGAATTATTTACACGTAATTTAATAAACAGGGGAAACAAAAAACAAAAATCTGGTCTGACAAGGGTGTTCTAAATTTTATTAGCATTAATTTTTAAAAAATCATTGAAATCGGTTAAGATTTGGAGGCTGTAGCCTTTTTGAAACATGAAAAGTAGTTTGATCCCACAGTGCGGCAGCAGGAATTTTCTTATCCCCGGCTCGTTGGGAAAATTCCTCGCTGCATCCTGGATGTCGGCACTAATGGCCTAGATGTCAAGGATCCGTAAAAAACAAAAAATTCTGTTGTCATACCTGTCGGTGGAGACCGTCGTCACTGGCATCTGTGCGAGTACTGTGGGCGAGCGCTTTCGACGTAAATACGTCATTATCAAGCCACTGTTAAGTTAGTACTGAACTGTGTTTGTAGTGTCAGAGTATTTATACAGGGTGGAGTACGCTGTTTACTTCTGTTAAGGGTCGTCCAGGTAGTTTGTTTGTCTGTACTCTGTGCAGGTGTTCGTTCAGGTAAAGTGTTTGTTGGCTCCGTGGGTCATTGCTGTCTAAGGGTTTCCCAGGTAGTTTGTTTGTCTGTATTCTGTGCAGGTGGTCCGTTGTATGTTGATCTTGGAAAAATGTGATTTTATGTCTATCTTTCTTAGTTTTTTCTGTTATTATGTTAAGTACGTTGTCGTTTAGTTATTGGAAGTGATGCTGTGTCTGTCCTTTTTCGTTTGTTTGTTCGTTTAAGTAGTTTGAGTGGTCTGAATATTGTGTCAGAGCTAGTGTTAAGTTGTTCGTTTATAATGTTTCCATTAAAGTATCGTTGTTTGTATATCTCCATGTTTTCTAGTATGTCAAGTCTACGTCCTTTTTGTTGTCTGTGTATGAGTGTCATGCTGTTTTGTATGTTGCTAGGGTCGTGTGCGTGTTCGTGTAAATGGTTGGCGTAGTTAGAGTCACGTTTGTTCTGTTTAAAAGATCGTATGTGTTCTGTATATCGTGTCTTTAGTTTTCGTCCTGTTTGTCCGATGTATGTGTGGTCACAAGTGCATGTTAGTTTGTACACTCCGTTTAGGTCGTATTTGTTAGGTCTGTCGATATCGTTTGTGAGGTTAGTCCGTAAATTGTTATCTGTTTTTAGTGCTGTCTTAAGTCCTTCTTTGTGAAACAAGTTAGTTAGTCGGTATGTTAACGGTCCTGTATATGTGAAAGTGCAGCGTCTTGTCGTGACTTCGTCCGTCTGTGTGAGTTTTTTAGTGTTGTTTTGTGTTATTAGTTTGTCGATGGTTGTTCGCCCGTAACCGTTGTTATGTGCTATGTCGTATATGGTTGATAGTTCCTTGTTGTAGTTCTGTTGGGTCATGGGTGTAGTCTGGAGGCGGTGGATCATGTGTCTAAAGGCTGAGAGTTTGTGTTGTGTGGGGTGTACGGATGAGGAATGGATTGTTGTGTCGGTCGTAGTAGGTTTTCTGTAGATGCCGTATGTAAGTGAGTTTTCTGTTCTTGTTATTGTTAGATCGAGAAAGTTTATAGTTTTGTCCTGCTCTTTGTCCATCGTGTAGATAATGTTTGGGTGCGAAAAAATGACAGATATAAAATCGACATAAAATTCAATTCTCTACAATAATCCGTCATAAAAATAACCCCTTTCCATTGGAGATTCCAGAGTTAGGGTGTTTGGAGAAGAACTGGAGAAAGTTGAGGGATTGTGCATTAGGTCCAATGAAAATACATTAGACCACGTTAAGACCCACCAAGTTTCGTTTTTAGATTTCAAAAATTGTGGGAAAAAAGGGGGGTGTCAATCGAGTTTTGAACACCCTGTATATAAATTATACTATTAAGTTTAGATTTCAAAATTGTAATGTTTGGTTTTTAAAAAAATATTTTCCGAAATGTTTGTCTGTGATGACAAAAGTGAAGGAATTTTGGTCCGGAGTAAACCCCCCCTTCTAATGAACCGATTTAGTTTATTTTTACAACACATATTTACCTGTAGATTACTACTGCGAATACCGAGTTTCGTCGAAATATACCAAAAATCAAGGCTGGTAGTGGCGAATTGGTATTGTGGGTCCGGAGTAACCCCCCCTCCTAATGAACCGATTTAGTTTATTTTTACAACACATATTTACCTGTGGATTACCACTACGAATACCGAGTTTCGTCGAAATATACAAAAAATCACGGCTGGTAGTGGCGAATTGGTATTGTGGGTCCGGAGTAACCCCCCCCCCCTTCTAATGAACCGATTTAGATCACTTTTATATCTCACTTTTCTCTCTATATCACCACTACGAATACCAAGTTTCGTTGAAATATAACAAATATTACGGCTGACATAGTCAAATTAGTGTTTTGGGTTCGGGGTAAACCCCCCCTTCCGGTGGACCGATTTTGGTGGTTAACGAACTCGTTCAATCGTTTGCTAATTGAATGCTATATACCAAGTTTCGTGACGAAAAAACAAAAACTCTGGCCGCTATCGTGTTAACAGACACACACATATATATATATATATATATATATATATATATATATATATATATAAATTTTAACGGGGGTCATTTTCGGTGTCTACTAGGTAGGATCGATAAAGATTTGAAGAAATTTTTCAAAAATTCTGTCATGAGTCCAACCTCAATAGCTACTTTCCTTCGGAGGAAAGTGCTAAAATGAAGATTAGATAGTTAGCTGTCGAGGTGGATGGTTAGGGATGATTAGGGTTGGTTAGGGGAGGTTAGGGGTGGTTAGGGTTTCAGCAGGAACTGCTTCATCTTAAGACGTAACCGTTCTCATCCATAGTGTCATTTAGAAAGCTTAAAATAGAATTAAATTTTTTTTTTTTTATTTCATGAAAACTGTTAACACCCACAGGTTAGAAAGCAAGACTCTCAAAGTCAATTCAAAATACAAACACGCTTCCCAATTACTTGTCATGATTTATTGAAAAAAATTCAATCAAAATAACAGCAAGCTATTAAAAACTAAGAAAACAGAGAAAAAAAGCAATTAAAAACGAAGGTAAACAGAGATAAGAAAAAGAGGAGTAGATACAATTATTAGTTTGTTTTGATCTTTCGTGAAAAATTATAAATATCTTTTCCATTTTCTTATCTTGTTTTACTCCTACTAGAAGCAATAATAAAATAACAAGAAATAAAAACAGACAAAAAGAACAGTTCAATTAAGTTAATCAAAACTTTCTTCAGACCTTTTTTGTACAGTATTTAGTAAGCTTTCTAATGGTAACCTTCCGCTTACTATGATTCTCAACCGTTTTCGAGATATTAACGAAAGTATACAACGGTACCAAAACTTTTCATGCCTGTTAATAAAATATTTTATTCTAACCCTTCCTTAACTCCAAACGTAACCAAAATTTCAACATATTTGTTTTGATGAAATTCGAACTAAAAAAAAATCGGGTTTCGACAACTATTTTTCCAATTTTCTCGAAAACGGCTAAAGCTAAAAATGGATTAATTCGTTTTTTAAAGCGAATAAACCTATAAAACGAGTACTTGCAAGCATATGAAGTAAGCATAACGATTTTTTTCGCGCGACATTCGCTCCAAAAACCTTGTTCCGGTGGACGGATTCTGCCGGTTAACGAACTTGACTTTTCAAATTAGACGAAAGATTTTAGTGCCAAATTTCATCAAAATCTGACCATTATTGAGGCCAGGAAAGAGCGAACAGACAAATAAATAATTAATATATATATATATATATATATATATATATATATATATATATATATACATACAAATTTGAACCACCGTTATTTTTGTTCTCTATGGGTTCTGATTTTCTAGTCGGCACTTCCGGATTGCATCTTGAGGTCAATCTTATAAGCGTGGTTCCTCCCTATGGAGGGAGGGATGAACCACGCTAAAAAAACTAGGTACTTAGGGTTTTTTTTATTTACATTTTAACCCCCTTAAAAATGTCTACCTTATTTATTATTCATTGTAAAATTGCCTTAATTTGCATTTTTTTTTTTTTTTTTTTTTACATTAATGGTAGTTGACCTCTGAATAAAACACAATTTTTTGGGACAATATGTTTTTGGGCCTTTTCCCTAAGCGCAGTACCTCATGTTCCACGGTAAGTCTAGCCTACACATACATACCTTCTTATCTACCCAAGAGGTGCATTATAGCAAAATTTCAAGGTACATAAAACACTTATGAAAAGTGCGTTACCAGCTCTCCGACTAATGTGAAATATTGGTCAGACCTTTGTGTAAAGATGTCTGATTGGAAACAAATTGTTACAAAAGAGGAATTTATTTTATTTTTTTAATCATGTTTATAATTATCATAAATACATATTTATAATTATTATGTGAATAGGATTGCTGTTTCTGTTTGTATTTTTCTTAAACAATAAACATCTTTATTCATTAATATTGATATAGGAACTTTATTATTTCTTATAAGAAATAAACAATATTACATTATTTTATCTTTAAAATTCTTCAGTAAAAAAAGTAGTCGCCGTTCCTTTTGATTTAAGAAGAATGTTGCCTAAAAATAAAAACAAAGATATAAGATACTGGATGACTTGAGCAATGAAAAGGCAGATCAAAGAAAAATAAAATCCTACTTTATTCTGGTGTCCTGATAAGAAATGATAATAAGACCGGATACTATCAAGACTGTCCCGCACCACCAGATGAAAGGGACGGTTTCTCCGAGGATCAGCAGTCCGATCAGGGCCTAGGACATTCTCGAGGAATTAGTTATGTGCAATTCTAAGAGAAGAAATGGTATTGAGTATTAAAATTAAATTGAATTGTAACACTAAAAATCTACGTTTTGTTTTTTGGTTGCGTTAAAAGCGTGTCCACCTTTAGCCCCTTCAGTTCCATTGTCCAGCCGGCTGGACATAACTTCTTTACTTAGTATCACACCGCCTATGGCCGATAGATGTTTACTACCACTTTGGTTTGAAGCTCTATGTATTTTTCTTCCACTTGACATCTAATATAAAATGATTCCATTCGATTTTGAAAGGTTATGTGTAAAATCTTCTCTGCTCCAACACGGGCAGTCATGGATTCTAAAAGTTATTGACTTTTCTTTACATATTTAGTCCAAATGGTTTCTTTTTAGTGAATAAAACTCCTCCGAATTTAATGTACTTGATCTTTTTAAAGGTTGGAAGTTCAGTTTTATCGATAAAGTTTGTAATAAGGTGTCAACGAATTTTTGAAAATCCATGTCCAGTATACTGTACATGGGAAGTCAACCCTCATATTTGATGTAACAATATTTTTTATCTATTTTTCAAATATTTACTGTTATATTTTGTTTTTATGTTGTCAGAATTGTTTTTTTGACTACCATAATAATCAATAACTTTTTCCGAATGGTATGGGCTAGAAGGCGCCCAAACCATTCAAAAATATCATCTGTCCGTTCACATGATTTTCAAAAAATATATTCATAGTAGTTTTATGTTTTGTTTTTTTAAATAATCAAATATCTCTTTTTGAGACTAGACTGTAAATATTTCAATTTCATTAATTTTCATTATTACTGTGCGCTGACAACAATTTCATGTCAAAAATTCTAATCTATTTTTACAATACCTTATGATATTTGAGCTTTTACAATAATATTTACTAATAATTTTTCAAATTTATTTTTTTGAATTAATTTATTTTAAATTGGTAATAAATTACTGCTTTAATTATATATTTTTTTAATATTTCGAAATTTTGAATTTCGGTTTTCATCCACAAATTGCATTACTTGAGGGCCAATGTCCAGTATACTGGACATTACGTAACTCATGTCAGGTAAACCATAAAATTCTGAAAAAAATCAGGAATCTTCACAAGAGCAATACAGAACTATGGCAGGAAAATAAAAAATTGTTATCAAGAAATAAAAATTCGGACCTGAAGGGGTTAAGGCAAATTACACCACTAAAGTTGTATAGTTTTAACATAGTCCTTAGTTTTAACACAGCTCTTTGTACAATAGAATATCCATAAAAGCAGGCACTGTCCAGGAATTTCTTATTATTAACCTACCATTTTCCATATGCAAAACAATATTTCAACTAAGACGTTGCAGTAGCTACGCAATAAAATTCACCATCAAAAACATAACATACGCAATAGACCCGCAGAAGAAATCAATCTCTTTATGTTGTTTAAATGTTCTAGAGACCATTAATCATTTAATTATATATTGCCCTGCTTATGATCAGATAAGAACTAAACGTCTTACCTTTCTTACTGATAATGGTCAAGATATTAATTTCCTCAACGCACTTAATAGTAATAATATATATACACTTATAGGAATATCTATCATCGCATTTATTTTACATAAATAGAAGTTTTATAATTATTTTATTCTTTGTTTTCTTTTTTGTTTTAATAATTTACTTTTCAGTTAATTTAAATTTGATTTATGTTTTAATTTTATGATTTTATTTTTAATGGAGGATATTTAATTATATATTATTAATTATATTATTTAATTGTCATGTAGAAATATTGTTATTTTGTAACTCATTTACACATTATAATGTGTTAAAAGTGAAATAGTGTAGATATTGCTATAACAGTTAAAATATAAAATCTACTTACATTAAGACTAATTAAATAAATATATAAGCCAATCTCCTTTGCTAAGGGGAAATCCTGTAAGGCAAATAAATAAAAAAATAGTTTTAACATAGTCGTGTCCGCTGTAATTGTCTCAGCTGTATCTATTTTGAAGTCAGTTTATAGAAAAAAATCTGCACTGTGATGAGGGAAGGGGAGGGCGAGGGCCTAGAGAGGCAACCAATGTGGGGCGGCAAAGGAGGCAGAAGGCTTCTCTTTCTTTTCCTTGGAATTCTCATTTCTGTTTGTACATGAGGTTCGCCTGTGAGAACCTACAAATACCAATGCTCTCACAAATTCTAGGGTCTCATCGATGACCAGAGAGCTTTCCAGTACCTATCCAACAGCACCCCTACCTCGCAGGAGGCAAATCTACAATTGATGAAGTTAACTTATTTCTTTAAATATGTTACTGGGCAGGGGGGACTTTAGAACAGTTATGCCTTTATTCAATTGTTCCAGTTACAGGCCACGATGGCCCAGAGGGCAGATACCGTAGAGGTATGTAATTCTTGGTCACAAGGCCCACTCGGGAGTTAGTGTGGTCAATAGCATGCTTTGGCTGCCTAATTTTCCCTTTTGAAGGTATTGATTAATGGCTCGGTAGGCCTAGGGTATAGTATCTAATCTTCAGTATTTATATCGTATCATTTCATCAACAGAGCTCAAAAGATTTATTCTTGCAATATAAGATATATCTTGGGTCTCTTTAGGTGTATTTATTTATTATTTTATTACATGTTTTTAATTAACTGGAAGCCATAAAACTAGGACTGGATAGCCTACCAGACTCAGAACATAAGAACATTGTAATATCCACTGACTCACTCAGTTCTTTACAATCCCTACAAGACTACTATAGTACACACCCCATAGTACGCGAAATTTTTGAAATAATATATCACACAAATAAAAGCTTCACAATTTACTGGTTGCCGGTCACGAAAACATCAGACAAAGTAATGCAGTAGACGAAGTAGCTAAACTAGCCACTCGACGACCAGCTCCAGACGTACATTACATGACATACCAGGATCTTCAAGCCGCATCTAAGAGATATGAAACAGATAAATGGCAAGAATCCTGGTACAACAAGACTGACAACAAGCTTCGAGAAATCGAGTAGACTGTACAGGAATGGTCATCCAGTAACAGACCAAATAGATGAGAAGAAGTCATTTTATGGCGTCTAAGGATTGGCCATTCACGACTGACTACATTATGACAAGACAGGACAGATCTACATTTACATACTCCAATACTCTTTTATCAATATAGCACATACTGACAGAGTGTAGACTCAGGACAAAATTTAAATTACCCTACTTTTTGATCGACTTACTAGAGATGGTAGCCAGTACACTGAAATACCTAAGTCATACAAGAATATTTAAAGCAATTTAGTGAAATTGGTTTTTTGTAATTTGATGCAACAAAAAGATACTCTTTTTTTGTTGGGTTAATGGAACAGAGCACAGTACATTCACTAACATAACATCATTGGTGACAGCTTTTACATGACAAAAGCCAGAGAGTAGAATGAATTTAGGGAAAAAAAAGATAGAGTTTTATCACCAAATGGTGAAAAACTAAAATAAATATATATAAATAAAACCATTCCTTCGGTCCTCCTGACTGTCCATCTGTCCTTAGACAGTTGGCATATCATCCGTATTTGAAGTATCCTTGAAATGACTATCTGGAGTTTTTGTGTAAAGTCTTCTGCATTTTAATAACAAAACGGGCAGAAAAGGAATCAAAGTTTAAATTAATTCAGGTTAAGTTCCAACCTTAACATCACATAGTTACTTAATTAGTCAAGCCCCGAGAAATTACTAAATTAAAACTACATAATCTGTTAGCCTGAGCAACAAATATTTTTCAATCTGCATATGAGATGGAGACAAAGGAGGGACAGAAAGATAAAAGCAAATTTCAGAAAGCATGTGAGATAACAAATGGAGAAATACAAAACAATTGAACTAAATATTTTGTCTTAATTGAAATATCAATATTGAAATAGTCAAATACTGAACGAGTGCTGGATTCATTTACGACAGCACATAATTTGAATGCTTGGTTATGTAATCCATGATTTTGAATGTACAAAGACTCACAAAAACCTATATTTAATTTGTATTTCAGTCATGTAGATAAACAATAGTCCGATAACTCACAGTGATTAAGTTTAATTATGTAATTTTGTAGTAAGAATTCAAATCAAATTATAGATTCATTGGAAGTGCAGTAACAAACTCACTGTAAAAACGTAGTTGGATGCGGAACTGCATAAAGTGGCTGTTAATGACGAGGAAGAATAGTTGAGAGCTTTGACACAATTTACCATTCCAACTGTGTTGAAAGTTACCATTAAAATAAACAAAATTACTTTCCACAATGATAATCCATCCTAAAAGAAAAACAGTTTAAGGAACGTCAGATGTGAAATGATAACTCATAAAGAAGTATGAATTGCTCACAAAAGAACTGGAAAATTTCCCAAATAAACTTCCAATTGAACAAAAGAAACCTCCTAAAAGTGCATTGAACACAAAACTTCCTGTCTTACTCTCCTTTGTATCAACCATTTAAAAAAATAAAAACCACACAACTATTCAAAAAATACTTATTAATAAAGGTATGCAAAAAAAAGGATGTTTGGAAACAAAATATCAGAAGTATTTAATCAAACATGTGACAGTAATAACTTTTAGGGGAAAAGGTTTGTTTAATACAATTGCTAAGAGGTTCACTGTTATCTAAAAACAGCATTACTCTTTGCTATTGGATTTCCCCTCTTTGAAAATATATGATGACGTCATCAGTGCATGGAAGTAAATCTTTCTTCCGAAGAAAAATATGTTGTTTTTTTAAATATCAGAGAGGGCATTATTCAATATTTTTCAATTCAATAATCATTCAAATACATTTTTATTGGATAAAAATGTATTCATTAAATAAGTTATTCAGAAGGTGTAGATGATCGGGGTTCGGTCAATTTGTTTGAATAAAACTACATTTTATAAATGAAATGAGTCGTATTTATTGCCATATAAGTTATTCATCCACTGATATATTTTTTATTCAATGAATAACAGGGTTGGCTCATTATTCAATAAATTTTTATTGAATAAGCATTTATTCATCGACTGTTTTTTGTTTTGTTTTTTAATGAATAATTATTATTCATTCTTCATTCATTATTGTTATACATTTAAAATAATGTCGTTCATGGAACAACAAACCCAGATTCTAAAGTTCAGCAAACAATATCACTTAAATAGAGATGAGAAAAAGTTTAATGAACTTAGTCATTTTTATTAGAAAAGATTGTTAAAATAAATCACTTGTATTTAACGAAAAATTTTTACTCAAATAAATCAATTTCATTCAAAAACTGTTTCATTCAAATAAATAACTTTTAATCAATAAACATTTTCATTCAGTAAATAATTTTTATTCAATAAAAATGTTCACTCAATAATCATTGTTATTCAATAATGAATAAAAATAAAAAGTTACGTTATTCTTTGAATTGACTGAATAATGAATGAAAAATTATTCATTGTTCAGAATGAAATAAGAGATTTATTCATTATGCTGAATGATTTTTGCCCAACACTGTTAAATATGAATGTAATTTCCAGGCAATAAATTTTGCTTTATTAAAAATAAAGAAGTCATTTTTATTCTTACGCAAAAATAAGCACCTGCAATAAAAAATTACTGAATTCACATTGGTCAATTTGGAATTATCAGCAATTGGCGGCTTTTGAAAAATTAACATATAAAATATAGAGGTTTGAATGTAGGCCGAATATTATTTCATTATTTAAATATGTTTTATCTGTTACTCATCTGAAGCACTAGTTATTTTTTAATGTTATTTCATTTGTTGACAGATAGAAAAAAATGCCGTTGACTGAAGCTGCTCCTTAAAGTTTCCAAAAGACTTACATCAAAAATGTTTTCCTACATTAATTTTGTCAGCAACACACAAATTTATTTATTATGTAGCTTACAGCAGGCCTCTTGGCAACTCCAATGAATGCATTGGTGAAGAGGGACCGAAGAACAAGGACTTGAAGATCAGTTGTTAACCCTTTAAGGCATAATAGTGCCTTTCTAGAGCCAGATAACGTTTAGCTCTGTTCATTGCTATAAAGCAGGAGAACAGCACTCTTTTGAAAAATCCTTAGACCATAATTGTTGTTCAATGACGTTTCTTTAAAATTGCCCCTTTGAAGCCAAGTTACAGAAATATTTTAAGACTGTATTTATTAGAGAGAGAAAAACAGTCATGAACAACTGATGGCTGACCATATACGGCGACAGCTTTCTTATCATTCCAAAGACAATTTTTTTTTTTTTATTTTTTTTTTAATTTTTGCATACAATTTATCCTCTTTGGAATGATAATAAGGAACCGGCCGATGTATAAGTCATCAATTGGTTTCATGATATTTAATTTGTTTTATTGTTATTTGTTTTTTGTTTTTTTTTTTTCCTGGATGTAATTCTTATTTTCTTCGATTTTCCTATGCATATTCTCGTTTCTTTTCCTCAGCCATATAAGTGATTGTTGACGATCCTTATGGAATCCTTCAAGATGGAACGTCCGAGAGATTCATAGTCGCATTTCAAATTCCATCTTTCAGATATACATAGTTTCAGATATACATTATCAAGATTAAGTCACAACTTAATTTTGCAAACAGTAGTAATTATTTGATATGTTATAATATTTTACCTAATTTCTAGAAGGTTTTAATTCACTATATTCAAATAATTAAATGTTTGGTTACAATAATGTAATATATAGTTTGAATTGATTTCTTATAATGTAAAATGTAGTTTGTTTAAATTCTATTAATGCAAATATATTATTTATAAATAGATAATGGAAAATGTAGCCTCCATGAAACGGGACAGTTCTCCCACTCCTCCATAGCCCTGAAGAAGGCTTGTATATCAAGCAGAAATGTTGGCGTTAATAAAACTACATTTCAACTAGTAAATGTAGTTTTATTGAATAAAAAAAAATAGACCGAAACCCCGATGATCAACACCTTCTACATCTCAACGGTCGACCATACACGTATCTTCTCTGTCATCAACATAAATAGATAATTTATAATCTCCATAGTCAAAAATAACCCTCTTATTTATTGTTGTAATTGTGTTTATTTATTGTCTAAAATTCAATTAAAATTATGAAAATCTTTTATTATTTATTTATTTAAATTTTAACGTCCATTTATTATTAACTAAAACTATAAACTATGAAAATCTTTTAAAAAATGTCCTAATGACTTTTTTAACATTTATGATTCACAGATACCTCACTCTAGCTGATTCCACCTTCCACCGAACAAATTCTGGATTTTTGACATCCTCCTTATCCACCTAATGGATTCTGACCGTGCGCCAAGCTCATAAATTCCTTCGAAAACCCTAGACACGCATACTCTCCCTAAGAAACCAATATTCCTCCCGTGTGCTAATTTCTTATAAAAAGTCCAAACATCCCTACATAACACATTCACCTTACTGAATCTAGGACTTTCCACAACCAAGAAACTACGTACACCACTCTTAAAGACCTTATTTCACCAAAAAATTGGTCCAATGATTATTTACTGTATTCCATGCCCCCAACTGCAATAGCACCTTAAATGGATGGGCAAAAAATCCTATAAAACCAGTTATTCTGTTTTACCAGAATTTTGGACAAACCAATGATATTAAACCACCTTTCGAAACATGCTATCAAAAACTGACATACGAAGTCAAGGTATGGTTGGGATTCGGCTAGGAGAAAAATATATTGGACGTTTTGGCTGCACTTTGGCAGCCTTCTTCAGCACTAAAAAAATGCCTGGGGGGGGAGGGAGGAAGACCAAGGAAACAGTTCGGTGACCGAATTTTCGGAATTTGGACTTCTATGCCATTAGCACTGATATTTATGGTGCAGCAAGGAATTTTCTAATGTGCCTTAAAATGAGAATGAATTCCTGCCGCAGGTGTGAATTGAACCCACCATCTCTCGCTTCAGAATCTAAGGCGTTAGCCACTAGGCCACGGGGAGACCCCACCATGGTTAAATGTCACAGTTAACCATGGTCACCTAACTGTCTTCTTCCTCCCTCCCCCCTCGGCATTTTATTAGTGCTGAAGAAAGCTGCCTAAGTGCAGCCGAAACGTCCAAAATAGATTTCTGCCTGAAGATCTGACGTTTTTTCTCCTAGCCTAATCCCAACCATCCCTTAATTTCATATCACCGCAACGGCTAACTATCTCCATCTCCAAAAACTGGCATAATTTTGATTTTGATATTTCTCCAATATTTTCTTTTCACACCCTCTTAAGTTAATTTTCCTGGTAGTTTCCACCTTCCCCTCATCTCACTCCCCATCAAACATCCCTGCTTTGTTCCATCTATCCTGAAATAGTAACGTAGAAACTCCCGTAATGATGAGTTCTTCCTCTCCTCATAGGTAGGTTTCCTCTTGTCTATGTTATATTTTTAAACCCATACACTATGCGTTCCTATCCTATTCTCACTTTTATTAATCTTTATTATCCTGTTCATACTGATCTTATTTTTTTTTTTTTTTTTTTTTTTTTTTTTTTTTTTTTTTTTTTTGTAAATCTATTGATTTATTTATTTTTGTTGATGCTCTGCATCTAAGGCGAATATCATTTAATTCCTTGTAGCTGATATAGGTGCTGCATTAAACGATGCCACTTCAAAATATTAGCTATCACAAACAATTGGTGAGTATTTAGTATGTATAGCCACAAAAACAAAATTAAGTAAATAAATAGAAAAATAAACAAAATTATAGTTAGCAAGTTACATTAATTATTTAATTAATTGAGTGGAATATATGCACTCGTATTTTCGAAACATTATTGCAAAAAAAGGTGAAATGGTTTCTTCTGGTTATTCAACCAATTTTGTCAAACGTGTTAGTCTTTTTCAAATAGGTCAGTACTGTATCAATATGGTGGCTGCCTTCGGAAAGTATGTCTGTCAGGTCATGTCATATCTAATTACATTGCTTATACTACATAAATCTATGTTAACTTAAGACTATAATTTACTCCATTTCATGTTAAATTTTTTTGATATAGATATTCAGTTTACTTTTAAAACTTACTTTTTTTTTTTTTTAATATATATTGATTCAAAGTTAATGAAAACCTTGAATCAATATTTCAGTGAATAGATATGACATGAATGAACGGTAGCCCACATATAGATGCTATCTTACAATTTCCATCTTACAATATTTATTTATTTAAATTTTAACGTCTTACCATAGTCAAGCAACCAGATTATTTTTTTCTGGACCATTTCGAATGGATTAACTCTTATGTGAAGCATGTGAGTTTCTGTGAAGCACTTGTGTGGGCACTTTGTGTAATTTAAACAATTATTTTATTGTAGTGAAGAGATAGTCGACTGTTGATATTGAGAAGGTTTAGCAGATGTTCGGGGTTGGGTCAATATAAAATAGTAATATTAAAAATATTACTCGTTTTACTTATAAAATGTAGTTTTATTTAAAATAAGACGGAACTCCGATCATCAAGATCTTCTCAATTCTTTTATTGAAGCTTTTCATAACATAACGTTGCAATAATCTGACAACATTGCTTTATTGCCATAAAGATGCAGCGGTTATTCAACTGAACCTTGACTTTACTCTCCCTACACATGCTCGATTCCTGTGTTAGCTCACTAGGCATCACAACTTACACCTGCCCTTAAGATGAACTATAATTGCCTTGTATGATTATTGTATTTCAATAAATTTTTTGATGAAAAAAATTTCAAAAAAGGCTAAAAGTTTGTAAGATATCCCCTTTAACTGCTGTAAACCTAAAGTTCCTTCAATTTTTTTTTTAAATTATATGCACTAAGCGTTTTCAGCAGCTCATGCCCCCAACCTCAGAGCTCAAAATATAGCCAAAATTCAGGCTGTAGTAGTTGTTCCATAGGGTATGTTCCTTACATTATTTTTTGATGGGTTTACACTACGATAAGCTTTTATATTACAGTGTTTTGCGGTAGAAAGTACTCCTAACAAGAAGTTTTTATTTGAAAAACATATATGTTTGTAGGAAGACTTCCATGGTGTGGCATTCCATGGATAGGGATCCAAAGATTAAAGAGTGAATTATTCATGGATGAGTGATCACTCTTGAATTTTTTTTTTTAGCCATGAGTAATTTACTCATCACTCATTTAATCATGAACCATGATTAAAAAAAGTAGGAGTTTTAATTAATTAGGGAAGGTAAACAACATTATTTTATTGCCATAAAAACATATTCAGTAAAACAAATTGATTTCTTCTCATAAATTAAAAAAAAAAAAGAATCAGGTAATATAGTAATAAAAAAAATGTATGAATACAACACTTTTTCATTGTTCTTAATAAGAAAAAAATAATGAATTATGAACTTTAATTGCTACTTAAAACAAATTTAAAGAAAATAACAAAAACAACTGGCATAAGTTCTCACAAAAGAAAAGAAAATATTTATACAATAATACTGAGAAAACAAAAGCGAGAGATTAGAGAATCTTTTAGAAAAATTAGTGATAAATTCAGAAAGTTTTTCAAGCAGTGAAATATGGACGACTCTTTTTTTAAATTAACTATCGGATAATTTGTTTGCTTTTGGTAAATTCGACATAGTGTACATTTTTAGGTAGGCACAACATGTAACTGCGACTGCCGGCACATATGTTACTATAAGCAAATTTTAATTTAAAATATTTACCACCTAAAATGGGGATTTCAAAGTTTCCTTTTGAAGTGCTTTCACCCTGTTTCGCCTAATGAATTGGAGATCAGATCACTAATACAGCTCGTTCAGTTAGATGGAATAGTTCTAATCCCGCATGCACGAAATTCTCAGGGAAATATTCCCGACGGTACCGCCATTTGCATTCCCTTTACAATGAACAACACGCTACTTTAAACTCAATAAAAACTGATTATATGTCGTTTAGGACTAGGGAAGGCTTTGAGAGGTGAGGGAAGGGAGATAGTGTTTAATATTTATCAATACTTAGCCAAAGCTAAGGCTAAAAACAATTCAAGCTATAGCCTGATCAAATAGATGGTTTAGTTGGAGGGAAGAGGTTAAAGCCTATATTCCCCGGGCAAGAAATTTGCGGTAAAAATTCTCTCTGTTATAACCTTATCTCTAGAAGGTTTAAAATGTTTTTAGTCTTAGCTTTGGCTAATTACTGATAAATATTAGACACTATTTCCTTTGTCTGACCTCTCAAAGCCTTCCCTAGTCTTAAACGAGACATAATCAGTTTTTATGATATATTTCACGTATCTTGTTGCTCCTTGAAATGGGAGTTTCCAAATGGTGGAACCGTCGGGAATATTTCCCTCAAAATTTCGCGCATGTGGAATTGAATATTTTCGTCTATCTGAAAAGGCTATACTTGTGCTTGTAGTTGTACATACACTAAATACAGAGATAGACATTGGTATTACTTTTACTTAATACCTATGCTTAACTTTCAACAGCTCCACTTATGAGAATAGATGAACAAGTAGATAGGATAAACACTCTGCAAATTATATTGAGAGGAGATCGTTGACCGTAGATGATGCAAGGTAGGGATTGTCGGGGTTTGGTCACTTCTACTCAATAAAACTACATTTTATCGTAAAAATGGTTTTATTGTGCCGACGTTTCGGCTTGAACTACAAGCCTTCATCAGGGCTGTAAAAAACAAGTAGGATGGATGATACTGAAATATACATATATATATATATATATATATATATATATATATATATATATATATATATGCCTACATACACACATATATATATATATACATACATATATGTAAAAAGACAAAAACATAATATATAGAAGAACAATGTGCTCTAGAAGTGCTTAGATTATTAGGAGAACAGATATAAGAATAACAGATTACATTAGAATAGATATAAAAATAACAAGTAAGCCCATCTTGTTACTTTTATATCTATTCTAATGTAATCTGTTATTCTTTTATCTGTTCTCCTAATAATCTAAGCACTTCTAGAGCACATTGTTCTTCTATATATTATGTTTTAGTATATTGTGTTTTTATGTCTTTGTCTTTTTCCATATATGTATACCATGTATGTATATATGTAGGTGTATGTGGGTATGTAGGCATATATATATATATATATATATATATATATATATTTCAGTATTACATCCGTCCTACTTGTTTTTTACAGCCCTGATGAAGGCTTGAAGTTCAAGCCGAAACGTCGGCACAATAAAACCATTTTTACGATAAAATGTAGTTTTATTAAGTAGCAGTGACCGAACCCCGACAATCCCTACCTTGCTGCAAATTATAGTGTGTCAAAGTTTAAACCTTGAAGATAAATGTTTTAAATGTCAACAAAATGCATAGGAATTATAATTTACTCGTGACAAACAAATGACGAGTAATGATTAACAATTTGATGTATTACTGATCACTCATCAATGATTAACGATTAAATTTTCATTACTTTTACTCGATTAATCACCCAACATTTTTGTGAAGGAAGTAACAATTTTCATTTCTCAAGATTTATTATTATCATTTCAATCTTTAACATCCATTATAATTAGCTCCAATCTTTATTATTATTATTCCAATCTCTAACGTCCATTATAATTCTTGTCATAGTTGCGAGCTAAGTAAAATAAATTTAAAAACAAAATTAACTCAGAATTTTAGGACTGGTTATCTATAGGTTATCACTCTTTTCTAGCAAGGATAGGGCTAATGCATTTCCTTTTTTCCAAAGAAAAGCCACGACCCCATAGTGGGAATCGAACCCACAACCCTTGGCATAGAGTGTTAAGTGCTCACGCCTTAACACTCACGGCCTTCGGGCCTCCGTTCTCAAGATTTAATAAACACAAAAGGTAAGAGAACAAAGATAAAATTGAAGAGCAACTCATTAGTTTTATTATAAACAAAATAAAACAATAAATTTCTAAGTAAATATGAAAAACATGGAGCAAAAATCCCACTAATGTATTGGTATGTAGTAATAAATTTGGTATAAACCTTCTGTCTATTTCGGCTGTAATTAAATAAACAAAGCACAGAACAATTTTAAACAAAAGTTATATTGAAGCAACAAAAATAGTAAAAGAAGCCACAATAAGCAGATTTTCTTACTACATCTTTAGAGGTTTATGAGTCAATCGTTTGACCTTATATCTGTTATTATACTTAAATGAAAGAATTGTTAAACCTAAATAAGACTAAATCTGATAAAATAAAAATTAATAATAATTAAGAAGTGCTTAGGAATATAGAATTACTTATACAATAAACTCTCATGTACCTTTAAGATCTTCCAGTATAATATAATTAATATTGTATTAAAGGAAGAATATATTATCAATGTATCGTATGTGTTAAACATGAATTGAACCATTTTTTTCAATTCTTTGTATGAAATCTTCTATAAAGCCCAAGAAAGTACAATGCGTAATTACATGTTTCTTATCACATAAAGAAATTCCTTCAAAATAATAATCTGAAACTTTTAAAATAAAGAGAGAATAATAAAATAAGACCATCTCCAGTGTATACAAAGCAAATTAGAACAGTTATAAATATATATATTTGTATTTAATTTTAAAGGCGAAAAGGCCAAGATTTGTTTTGTTATAAAGCATTTTGGTTATCTAAAAATATATATAGTTTGAAATACTCAGGTGGCCCACTGCTGGAGTTGTCTCAATTCTTCATCGTCTTCGGTTACAGTCTGCTTCGGCTTCGAAGGCAACGGAGTAGCTGGGACTGCGGGCAATTCATCGGCTGTAGGACCAGTTCCGAGCAATTCTCTGTCTAATTCTTCTTGTTCCAGTTCTTCTAATTCCTTTTCTAATTCTTCGTCGTCGATATCGTTTCCAAATGCTACCGGATTAGAAATGGCTTCGGATATTTCTTTTGCTACATCTTGCTGTTCGGCTATATCGTCCATCATGTCATGCACTTGATCGACATCCATATGCTGATGAGCAGACTTCAAAGCATCGGCAGCAAGCTTCATGGTCTGCAGAACAGCAGTGTTTGTATTCGCCCCTTCTAAAGCTTCCCTTTGCATTTCGATTGTCGCTAATGTTCCATCAATTTGTTGAAGCTGTTTCTCATAACGTTTTTTTCTTTTCAGAGCTTGTAAAGCGACTCTTTTATTTTTAGTACCATTTTTCCTTACAAGACCTAATTCATATTCTACTTTCTTTTCCAAAAATTCCTGTTTCTTGACAAGCATATCTTCAGTTTCTCGCAACTTTTGAATAGCCTCTGAAGCAGTCGGGCCTTTTTCATCCTTTTTACCACCAAATACTTTACTCAAGAAACTCATTTTAACTTCAATTAATTTAAACTTTTTATTGTTAAAATATTACAGCAATAAAACCACCACTATTACACAATTAAAATTTTGATTAAAGAAACAGGAAGATAATTTGTAATTATCGAATTAAGTTTAAAAATAAAATCTAGGGCAATTTACCATGCAATTGGGTAGAAAATTACCATCATAATAAAGAGAAGTACCTTTCACAAGGATAAGCCATTCCAAAGTTAAAATGCATTAAAATGTCCTACAAACAAGCTGTCAATTTGAGAACGGAAACCACTTGAGAATTTCACAAAAACAAAATCTTCAGGGTTAAAGTCCTTTTTTATCAATCTCTTAACGCAATCACTGAAAGTTTCTGATAAACACTCTGATAACTGGAAGCCAAACAACCGAGGAACTTCAATCGAAATTGCAGACTTCAAATTTCAAAAATCATGAAAGACAAAGGGAAAATAGAAGACTGTGTCAACTGGGTGATAAGCAAAGACACGGTTTTGTTTTCTTTTACAAGGAGGTACCTTAGTTCTAAGCATTGCCAAAATTAGTATAAGTGACTCAGCTCTGACGTCACGTGAATCATGTGTCATTATTTTTATTATAAGTTGTTAATGTTTATCCTTTATGCGTAAATATATAAATACGTTTTTGTTATATTTGTAGTGTGTAAGTTACATAAAATAAAATTCGTATACCTAAAAATGAATTGTAAAACACTTCAATTTAGGTTATATTGAACCTTTGAGAAACTTGATTAATGCATAGTTACAAACTATTATTCTGGACGAGCTTGGCACTTGTCAACTAAACACTTGTATCTAAGTGTAAACAGATTATTTTTTAGTGGCAAGTGAAAAGTATTAGTAAACGAGCAAGTACTAATAAATAGGAATATATTCTATTTACTAGTATAGAGTATAAAACTATTTATGGGGAGGGGGTCCCCCACCACCATTCTACTACGCAGTGTAAAAAACAACCCAACTGTAGTGTTTACTTAAATTAATGTATACTCATTGAAATGAAACACTAGACTCATTGTCCTTTATTTTTAGCTGCAATTAACTCTTGGTTACTAAGCAACAAAACATATGGTTATTACCATTACAGGATACTACATCTTTCCCCCCTTACGAAATTATTTGTATAAATCATAGTCTTTGAACTTGACAGGTGTTTTCACTATTCTTCCGCTTCTAGTACTTCTCTCTTGCAAAAGCTCTGGTCCACTCAATTCTTCATTAGACTTTATAGACTGCTCTTCCTGGTTGTTCTCTGTTAACGATTCTTCTGGCTGAATCTTTTGAAAGAAAGACGAATTGCGAGTTACCTCGGATCCATCTCGGCTTGCAGTAATCTTCGTTCCGCTGACATCCTTCACCTGATAGGGGGAAGGGTCATAAGGTGTTGAATACTTGTTCCGTTTTTCCTGTCTGACCAAGACCGTATCCCCCTCTTCAAGTCTATGCTCTCTGACATGTCTTCTCTGGTCTGCATACTCTTTCATTTTCTGGCGATTAGTCTCTTCATTTTTGATTAATTTTTCATCGATTTCATCGTCTAAAATGTTGTCTGGAATGCCTGGAAGATAAGACCTGAAGTTATTCCTCAGAAGAGCTTTGGCGGGAGCGATGCGAGTCGAGCTATGCGGTGTATCCCGATACTGCAGCAAATATTCGGGTAAGGCCTCTTCCCAATTACGACCCTCGATTTCGGCTGATCGAATGGTTTTATTTAAATTGAACATGAAGTGTTCGGCCCTGCCATTAGCTTCAGGCCAATGGCTTGTAACTCGGTGGTGTTTTATTCCAAGATTGATGCAAAATCTTTCGAATTCTATGCTGTTGAAGGGTGGCCCGTTGCCAGTCTTGATAGTGTTTGGTAATCCGAATAGTGAAAACGTTTTGAATAAGAGTTTAGTCACTACATCAGTTTGAGAAAAGTTCTTCGACGAGTGAATTCATCTTGGGGAACCAAACTTTGCTTCTCAACAACTCCTTTGATTTGGTGATCCCTTGATGACCACGATGGGCAAGTCTAACGACCCGTTGTTGCAAATTTTGAGGAATTACTAAACGAGATCCTCGCACCACAATGTTATCGCTTGTTACTGCGATCTCATCCTTGATTGGGCGGTATTGAGTCAAAATTGAATCTGACCAGTTTCCGGTGCGAACAGCATCAATAACCTCTCTCAAAGTGGGGTCACTGAGAGTTTCACTTGCAATTTCCTTCCGGGATATTCTAGATGGCAAGTGTGCAGTCGTCACAAGATTGATGTAGTCTTCTTCACTTGATGTGACTCTCTTCTTGAAAGGGTGACGGGACATATAGTCAGAAGGGTTATCTTTTCCAGAAATGTGGGATACTGTGAATTCATAGCCCATTAACTTGAAAATAAGCCTTTCGGGGGGGCGAGGTCTTGTGCCCCGATTTGGTCAGTAGCGACACTAGTGGCTTATGATCAGTGTGAATGACGAACCGAGACCCTGCTAAGTATTCATGGAAATATTGAGTTGCCCAAGAAACTCCCAACATTTCCCTCTCAATTTGACTGTATCGTTTTTGTACGTCCGATAAACTGACACTCGCGCAAGCTATTATTGCAGGCTTCTTTATTACCAGGTTGTGCTAAGATGGCTCCAAGACCCTCGGGTCCAGCATCTGTGTATAAATGTAGGATTTTCCTTTTATCAAAATACTTGATAGAAATGGCATTACTAACTTCTTTTTTTATAAGCTCAAAACAGGATTGTTCCTTTTCTCCCCATTTCCACTTAACGTCCTTCTTTTCCAAATTTCGAAGAGGTTTTGTCAGATTAGCTAAATTTGGTATAAATCTAGTAAGGAAATTTACCATACCCAAGAAACTTTTAATGCCGTGAACATCAGTTGGCGGTTTCAATTTAAGAATGGCTTTTTTCTTCTTAGGGTCAACAAAAATTCCTTCACGTGAGAGCACGAAGCCCAAGTAAGGCACTGTGTCCTGCTTGAAAAGGCATTTCTCCTCATTTAATGTAAGGCCTGCGTCCTGCAACCTTTTTAAAACAGCTTTCAGAGTACGATCGTGTTTATCTTCTGACTCGCCAAAAATTAATATATCATCACTAACATTTACACAGCCCGGGATGTCAGCTATAGTTTTTTGTATAACAGCGTTGAAAATTTCAGGCGCTGAGTTAATGCCAAAACTTAGTCTTTTGTATCTGAACAAGCCCAAGTGGGTAGCAAATGTAGTGATGGAGCGTGAATCAGGATGCAATTCAAGTTGATGGAAACCCTTGTTTAAGTCCAATTTTGAAAAGACAGTAGACCCATTAATTAGTGCCGCAATTTCTGAAAACGTAGGATTGGGGTAGCATTCTCTTTGAATCGCTTTGTTTGGTTTCCTCATGTCAACACAAACTCTCACGCTCCCATCCTTTTTAGGTACAACTACAACTGGTGAAACCCAAGATGTTGGTCCATCAGCTTTCTCAATGATGTCAAGTTTTATCAATTTATCAATCTCTTCCTCTAATTTCTCCCTGAGGTGGAAAGGAGTACGACGATACATGATAGCGGACGGTTCAACATCAGGATTTACGTGCAATTTAACGCAAACATTTTTTATTTTGCCAATCCCATCAAAAATCTTTGGAAATTGTTTCTTGATCAAATCCTTCCTGTCGGCTATTCTAAGTGCCAGTGATACAATCCCCAGATCTCTGGCAGTATCACAGCCTAATAGCGAGTCCCCTTCCTCTACGACAACCACTTTAGCTCTCACAGTGCAACGTTTGACGACAAAATTACATCTAAATTCACCGAGCACCTTCACGGCCCGGCCCTGATAAGCTTTGAGAGAACAGCGAGTACGTTTCAATGGAGGTGGATCAATTAAAGATTCATAACTTTTTCGATTAATTATGTTCACTGAACACCCAGTGTCTACTATAAAGTCAATAAACTTTCCACAAATGTTCAATCTCTTTGTTGGAATGCCTCTACTTTTGGCCATATTTAACAAATTGAAGGACAATTCAGCATTAGAATCACTGGAAGATGATTCAGAATTTTTATCTACAGTCTGATTGATTGAACGATTTTTTCGTTTATTAACCCTTTCCGATTTCTTCTTCGAAGATAACGAACAGTTTTTCGTGTACGGCAAGTGATTATATTTATCGCAGGCCTTGCAAAGATTACCCCTTGCTGGGCAATGTTGCCCTCTTTTGTGTGGCGAAGAACCACCACAATTGAAGCAAGAACGAGTGACATTTTGCACCAAATCAGAATTAGACCCGGAAAACGAAGAAATTTGAGTTTTCACAATTTCTTCCGTTTTACCAAAATCCAAAGCATTTTGAAGTGATATATTCTCTTTTTTCAACATTTCTTTCCTCAAATTATCAGATGTTGTACCGAGTAAAATTTGGACTTTAATTTCAAAATCAGTCCTTTCCGCAAAATCACAAGTTGCCGCCATTTTCCTTAAACGAATATAAAATTCCATAATTGACTCAGACGGTTGTTGTTGGGTTTTCCGGAATTTGTAAATTTCGTATAAAACATTCTTTCTGGGGGCAAAATGATTAGTCAACTTTTCCTTCGCTTCCTCGTAAGAAAGGCCTACATCTTGCAAATTTCGAAATATTTCCTGAACTTCACGACCCGCACAATTCAACATTAGTGCGCGTTTCCGTACATCCACTGTAACATCAGCCGCCACTAAGAAAATTTCAAATTCGCTCAACCAAGATGACCAGCGACTCGCTGCATTTTCATCCAGATGAGGATCGAATAGCCCCGGTTTTACAGCAACCTCCATATTGGGGTAAAAAAATAGATAGACTTACCGAAGATGATTTTTACATTCACAGTACTAAACTAGGAATATTTCCAAGAGCCTTCACAACCCGGCCAGTTGGACCACCGACCTCCAATTGTAAGGAACAACAATTCGGTAACTGCCGACTGCGCCAAAATGTAGTGTTTACTTAAATTAATGTATACTCATTGAAATGAAACACTAGACTGGTTGTCCTTTATTTTTAGCTACAATTAACTCTTGGTTGCTAAGCAACAAAACATATGGTTATTACCATTACAGGATACTACACCAACGAGTATTAGTGACAAGTTAGTTATTGAATGGACCGTACTGAACGCACTTATCACATATCACAAAGCCTAAGGCTGCGTTTGCACGGGCGAGAAAACTTGCGACAGTACTTGCGCAAGTTCTGTCCCGTCGTGTAAACACTTAGATGCAATTTTACCCGACACTTGAACGCAAGCTGTCCCGCGAGCTCTCGCGCGAGTCACTGTCGCAACTTGTTGCGTCTGAAAGCTAAAAATCCGTTTACATTGTGACACCGTTTGATGCAATTTCAACTCGCGCAAGCAGCCCATTCCAAGTCAATTTTCAGTTTGTCTCTCGCAATGCCGCCGAGTAGACGTGTTAAAAATGCTGCCGCGCTTGTGATAATAGATTATTGGTTTTGATCAAAAGGACGGGAAAAGAAGAAGGAGAAGAAGAAGAAGAAGAAGAAGAAGAATATCTGGGTCAGAGAATGGATTAGGAGAAGATACGATTTAGGGGCCTTTATAAATTTAGCCAATGAGTTGAGAAAGAAGATTATTAACAATTTAGGAATTTCATACGGATGTCTGCTGTAGAGTTCGAAGATTTACTTCACATTGTTGGACCTAAAATCTTTCAACAAAATTTAACAAATAAATGTAACTCAGAGAAATCGACTACAACCAATTAAAAAGTGAGTTAAACAACGACAAAAACCCGTTGAAAAGAACAAAACAAACGTTTGAAGTTATAAGCAGTTATTTCTTCGATTGAGATCGCCAAATCAAAACTTATTCAGAACGTTCTTTTGTAGAAAATTTAGTACGCTTTCGAATGGTAACCTTCTGCTTACCACGATTTTCCAGCCGTTTTCGAGATATTAAGGAAAATATACGAAGTTCCCAAAACTTTTCATGTCTGTTAATACAATATTTGGTAAATGTCAAGGAGCGTGGTCTCCACGCCGATCCTTTTGAAACTTTGCACTATAACGTATTTTGATGCACTAAACACGAATCCGTTAAAAAAAAAAAGCTCGCTTTTCACTAGGAAAGAAGTTATGAAACACTAAAGTTCACGTGCTGTGCGTTTCCGCTCGCTCCGCTCGCTCAAGAAGATATCAAAACCCCTAGCCAATCCAACTCGCTATAATTAATAGAATTCTATTAATTTTAGCGAGTTGGATTGACTAGGGGTTTTGATATCTTCTTGAGCGAGCGGAAACGCATAGCACGTATGCCCAAAAGCGACAATTTACGCATAAGCTTACTTCCGTTTTCTTAGCATCCTAGGCATCTTCCAAAGCTCTGTTCGGTGGATATAACTCCCCAATCACACAGAAAAATGCTTTTAGGCGGTCTTCATATTTATGGACGCGTTTGAAGAGAAATTCGGCCAAATATCCATCTAAATGATGAGACCGCCTGCCGTAGCGTGGGATGTTGTCTCTTACTTCTCTCCAAACGCGTTCTATGTTTTGAGTATGGGCTCCTGCAAATATAAATAGCCAGTTATCAGAGATTGAAGTTTTTTAATTTTTATATTTATTAATTTATAAAATGAGATAATTTTGTCTTTACATACCGCTTTCTGGCTCAACAAAATTCAAAGAATGGTTAACTTTCAGATGTTGGAAACCTTGGCTGTTTAAGCAGTCATAAGATTTCCAACAATCCGAAATAATTGTTGTCCCAGGCTTAATCCATTTTTTGATTAGACCTAAAAGAGTATTTTCTGTGCGATCGGGAACTGGAACTAGAAATATATTACTAGTTCCACGTTCATATCCACCGAAAATCCAGTTACCAGTGACGATTCGACCACGATTATATTTCCTCTTGCCGATTTTGGCTTCATCAATTTCAACAATAGTATTGGGTCCACCAAGTTGGACTGAATTTTTTTGGGCCCAATGAACGCATACCTAGAACAAAATGTATTTTAATCATCAAAATTCTTGTAATATATGTAACATGTCATTATATTAATACTATAATACTTACTTCTCGGCAAAAGGATATCCAATCAACGATCGATTGTCCTGAGATGTCCAATTCTCTGGATAAAAAGAGCTGCCTAGGAGGCTTCATCATTATAAAGTAGCCCGTAATTAAACAGATTTGGTGAATACTCAATTTTGAGTTATGGAACCAAGTGTTGGTCTTGGCACTACCTTTAAAATTACATTGCTTTCGAACCACTTTTTTATGCCTATTTCTTTCTTTGTGCCACTTTCGGCAATGATAAATCATATTAATGCTATTTAATTTTAACACCTCCCCACATTTATCACATTTCTTTTCATTACTTATTACATTATTGTTAATTAAAAAATTGATTAAATCTATTCTATTGTGAATTAAAACAATAAATTCATGCAGCTTCATTATAAAGACCACTCGAACTATTCTAAGTAATTAAATGGCGCAAATTAGAACGCATGAATCATAAAGGCATTAGCGAATTATGAAGGGATTTCTGTTATATAATATTTGTCAACAGCAAAAAAAAAATTTTAAAGAATGGTTTATTATTTAAAAAAAATATTTTTGAAATAAATAAGTGGTGATAAATTGAAATAATTGATCGTAAATTTCAATTAGACATCCTTATTACGAACTTTTCCATACCCGCGCATGCGCATGTTGACAAACATAGTAGGTTACATTACCTTTTAGAACCCGCACAACAGTGAACTTAAATGTTTCATAACTTCTTTCCTAGTGAAAAGCGAGCTTTTTTTTTAACGGATTCGTGTTTAGTGCATCAAAATACGTTATAGTGCAAAGTTTCAAAAGGATCGGTGTGGAGACCGCGCTCCTTCACATTTACCCAATATTTTATTCTTTTCCTTCTTTAACTTCGAACGTAATCAAAATTTAAACGTATCAGCTTGGATGAATTTCGAACATGGAGAAAATATTTCAACTGAATCCCATGATCCTAAGTACCCTAACCCAAAACATTATTCATCAACTATTTTTCTAATATTCTCGGAAACAGAGATCGCCCTAAAAATGCTTTAAAGAATGGACGATCTTGACCTTTCAAATTAGACGAAAGATTTTCTGACCAAATTTTATTGAAATTCACACACACACACACACACACACACACACATATATATATATACATATATATATATATATATATATATATATATATATATATATATGTTTGATGTTATTTTTCGTCGCTGGGATAGTATTTTTGGATGGAACGGCATTTTTCTCCAACGGTGGTACTCCTCACTTCTTCCTGGAATATTTCGATGGATTCATCTCCATCTTCTTCAGCCAGGTACTTGTTTCTTCCTCGGTGGTAGCCAAGGGTATGACATTTTTCTCGATCTGGGCTCCTTTTCTCCTCTCTAGCCACATTATCGGCGGACGAATGGTGTTGAAGCTTCCTGGTTGAAGCACCAGGGAGCTTCAACACCATTCGTCCGCCGATGCTGGGGCTAGAGAGGAGAAAAGGAGCCCAGATCGAGAAAAATGTCATACCCTTGGCTACCACCGAGGAAGAAACAAGTACCTGGCTGAAGAAGATGGAGATGAATCCATCGAAATATTCCAGGAAGAAGTGAGGAGGAGTACCACCGCTGGAGAAAAATGCCGTTCCATCCAAAAAAAAACATATATATATATATATATATATATATATATATATATATATATATATATATATATTTATAGGTTCTGAAACGTTTAATTTTCTAGTCGACCCTTTCGGATTGTCTCATGGGTGGGGTTCCTCCCTATGCAGGGAGGAATGAACCGCGCTGAAATGCTGCCGCGTTTGTAATCATAGTAGATTTACGTTATGTTGCACCTAAAATCCAAAAACAGGATACCAATATGAGAAAATCTATAACAGCTAGTGAGCGCTTAAAGGTTACTCATCGTTTTTCGCCTCTGGTGAGTAATGAGTTTAAATTATTGGAAACTATTTTTTAATTAAAAGCAACGATACAAGTAATAAATAACTAAACCCCTTCTTTTAAGTAATAAAAGTAACACAAACATTACTAAACTAAAAAAAAAAAAAAAAAAAAAAAAAAATGCTGTCTAATAAACAATAAAAATAAAGTCTAATATGAACGACAGAAATACTCGAAACCCCAATTCCTTCCATGGTAATAGTCCAATACTCAACCACTCGATACGCCAACTTGCGCAAAAGTGTCGGAAAATATCTCCCACTGTTTGATCGGGCGACAGGGCGAGTGCGAGAAATTCCTAGAGCTGTCGCAACTACTCGCGACATGAGTTGCGCGAGTAGTTGCGACACTGCTCTCCAGGCCGTTTACACATGCAATTTTGACTGTCGGACAGAAAACTCGCGCAATTTCTCGCCCGTGTAAACGCAGCCTAAGTGAGAGAGACAAGTACTAAGCTCGTGAAAAACGGGCATAAGAAATGTTCGCTTCGGAGGAGCTGCATAACAAAAGAGCTTCTACCGCATTGCAAAATAATGAGCATAAGCTAATGTATATAGGTAAATACAAAATAAATACTTTTTTATTTCACATTTTTTATTCTCCTTTAACTCTTAAGAGACAGCAAACCGCAAGACCTTAGATGCCCGTGGAGCGGAGCCTGTTTCACTCTCCCGGTTCCACAGGACAACATTAAAATAGCTGAGCCTCCTCCGCCCCATCTCTTTTCATTTCTTCTAATAAGCTTTCGTTATTTCTTTGTTTAAAACATTTTCCTTGCCATTTTTAAAAAAATTTTTTTTTGAAAGTTATGAAATTTTTTTTTATTATTATTTAAATCATTATTCATTAAAATATGTTTATTCTGATTGATCATTCGAATAATAAAACATAAACTTCATTCACAGAATAACGAATAATGAATAAAAGTAATTATTCTTCATTCATGAATAAAATAATACATTTATTCGTTAATCATCATTCTGAATAATGTTTGCCCATCACTGGCCGATACAAGAGTGACTAGAGCTTAACGAGCTTACCGCTATATATGGCAAAAAGCTGTCACAGAGGTGACTTTCAGTCCCAAAACGAAGAAATGGCTCTGACAAGAAAGTGGCTGTTAGGTCTCGAATAGGTTACACTTCCTCGCTGGGATCTTGTTCCTCTTCCAAGTCTTACAACGAATCTTTCTCCAGCGATTTCATCGCTAGTGTTGTTATATTCCGACAAGGAGCAGTGTGGGGAGAGCCTTTTTTTTTTTTTTTTTTTTTTTTGTCAGCCCACAACAGTGCGGGCGAAGCGGTGAATGGGTTAAGCTGCCATAGTTAGCGCTTACAGGGCCCTGGTTGTTAAGGCCACCACCAGAAGCTTTGCTGTTTTCTGAACAATAACGACACAACACAATACTGAATAAAGTTCAGTATTGGGAGTCGTTATTTAGAATGTGAAATTTATTTTTGTATTTTATTAAATAGTGTAGTACCTCACTTCCAAATCAGTAGACCTTATATAATTTTGTAGAGTTTGTAGGATCATAAGACTCTGTCGCCTATGGAAAACATTTATCTTACAGGGAATTCATTGTAAGGTTGAAATCAACAATAAAAAATAGTTCAAATAAATAATTTATTTGATATATATATATTTATATATGTACACTCAAAATTAATTAATAGGAAGATTTTGTAAAAATTATTAATTTGATTTAAGTAATAGACGTAAGCAAAGTAATATATAAAGGGAAAAATGTGATTGCCCCTAACATTAAATACCCCATTTTTTATAAATTTTATGTGTGTGTGTGTGTGTGTGTATATATATATATATATATATATATATATATATATATATATATATATATATATACAGGGTGTCCCGTAAATGTCTAGTCATATTGTGAGGGGTGATAAAGGACTCTTAGGGGAACAAAAAATGTTCTTTGACGATTTCCCGAATTCTCGCCCATAAGGGAGAAAACGTAGTTTTATTGTTTTTTCGAGACAAACGTGGTTTTTAGAAGAATAATCGTTGTAGCTCCGTCCCAGGTGGTACTACTAGAAAGGGAGTGACACCAATCGAAAGCTGAGTAAATTTACTATAAAACTAGTTGGGAGTAAACGTAAAAATGAATGAATGTAAGTATGTCTATCTTACCAAAAGAAAGCTATTCTAAATTTCCTGACATTTTATTGATATTTCTTTCCAGCGTTACTCCTCAATGGGCAGGATCTGAGATTTCCGGGTTTCAGAAAAACTTCCTCATTTAATCAGCTTTCCATTCATGTATCACAACCCTGTGTTATTGAAGTATTTGAACGGTTTAAGAACAAAAGTTTTAAAGAAAACGTGAATCTGTGAAAAGAAAATTATATTTTTTCTTAAGTTTATTCAAAAAGCTGAAGAGAAATATTTATTTTTATAAATGTTTACATAAATATTATTATTATTATTAAATTTTAACGCCCATTTATTATTGACAGAGAATTTTAGGACGGGTTATCCTATAGGTTACCACCCTTTTCTAGCCAGGATAGGGCTGATGGCTTTTCTTTTTTCTAAAGAAAAGCCACCACCCCTAGTGGGAATCGAACCCACGACCCTTTGGCACCAAGTGTTAAGTGCTCACGCCTTAACACTCACGGCCACCGGGCCTCCTCATAAATATTAAGTTAATATTTACTTAAAACAATAAAAAAAATTACTTCCACGAATATAAAAAAATTCCAAAAACAGTAAATAAATAAAATACACATTTATTTTGAATTTATTAATTCTGGTAACTAATACTGGACCCAGGTGGCGGCCATTACAGGAACCCCAACCATACATTAACCTGAAAAATTATTATTTTTACCTATATCACGCATTTGAACACATTTTTACAGGACTATGTACATCTTATTTATGAGGGATAGAATTTTTAATTACCACAACAACAACGCATGGGCTCACGAGAATCCCAATGAGTTTCACAAGCGTAGCCATCAGTATCAATTCAAGGTAAAGCATTTGTTTTCTAAATATAAATAAATGATATAGGTAAAAATAGTAATTTTTGAGGTTAATGTATAGTTGGGGTTCATTAATGGCCACCTCCTGGACCCAGTATTAGTTACCTGTATTAATAAATTCAAAATAAATGTGTATTTTATTAATTTACTGTTTTAGGAATTTTTTTATATTAAGAATTTTTTTTTGTTTTAAGTAAATATTTACTTAACATTTATGTAAAAATTTATAAAAATAAACATTTCTCTTCAGTTTTTGAATAAACTAAAGAAAAAAATATAATTTTCTTTTCACAGATCCATGTTTTTTTTAAACTTTTGTTCTTAAACCAATCAAATACTTCAAGAACACAGGGTTGTGATACATGAATGGAAAGCTGGTTAAATGAGGAAGTTTTTCTGAAACCCGGAAATCTCAGATCCTGCCCATTGAGGAGTAACGCTGGAAAGAAATATCAATAAAATGTCAGGAAATTTAGAATAGCTTTCTTTTGGTAAGATATACATACATACATTCATTCATTTTTACGTTTACTCCCAACTAGTTTTATAGTAAATTTACTCAGCTTTCGATTGGTGTCACTCCCTTTCTAGTAGTACCATCTGGGACGGAGCTACAACGATTATTCTTCTAAAAACCACGTTTGTCTCGAAAAAACAATAAAACTACGTTTTCTCCCTTATGGGCGAGAATTCGGGAAATCGTCATAGAACATTTTTTGTTCCCCTAAGGGCCCTCTATCACCCCTCACAATATGACTAGACATTTACGGGACACCCTGTATATATATATATATATATATATATATATATATATATATATATATATATATATATATATATATATATATTTGTGTAAATCATATTTTTACAAGGTTTTGACAATCACAAATTGATAAATCAATTTAAAAGTTTAAAAACACTGTTTCTTGACATGGGAAATTCAATGCAGATATTTTTTTTTTTTTTTTTTTCTTGTGACTTAACAACTGACAACTCTGTTATTAACTGTGACTCTAATAAAGTATAACAAAGAATTTAATTATGAAATATAATTAGGTCATGGTGAATTTTCACAATTTATGGTTACCAATTTCTCTGGTACTGCTATTTAATTTTTATTTATTTATTTATTTTTTTTTTTTTTAGGCTGAATGGAAGAAGGTTTGTTTTTAGGAATATTTCAACCTTTACATTCAAAACTTTTATATATTAATATTTTAAGAATATTTTAAAATGTTATATTCAAAACATAATTTTTATATATTTATATTTTAAGAATATTTTAAAATTTTATATTGAAAACATTATTTTTAGGCATCTGAAAATCTTTTCAAGCACATGGCTTCAATTTTTCATATTTGCTGCAAAGTTATAGATAAATATTTTTTATCTATTCAACACAAAATTCAATTAATGTATTTATTAAATAAATGTCTCAGAGGCCGGATAGCCATGAGCGTTAAGGCGTGAGCACTTATCACTCCGTGCCAAAGGTCGTTGGCTCGATTCCCACTAGGGGTGGTGGCTTTTCTTTCGAAATAAGAAAAGGCATCAGCCCTATCCTGGCTAGAAAAGGGTGGTAATCTATAGATAACCCGTCCCAAAATTCGTAGTTAATAATAATCGACATTAAAATTTAAATAAATGTCATATGTAAACAAAAAAAATCCCTTATTGCTTCTATGATCATATTATAAGGAATATCATATTTTTACAAAATAGGTTGAGTCGATTTTAAAATGTGTTATAGTGGTTTGAAAATGTAGTTGAAACCAAAAAGGTTAAATGCATTAAAATCAAGATCTTGTTTGTTAAATTATTATTGTATCACATATAGAATTTCCTTGTTCCTTCCTCGAGTTGTCGAAGTCCCCTCGCCTGTGCTGCTGCAGCTACCTTGAGGTTTTCGGGGAACAGGATCTTGTGCCTCGCCACGGATTTCAGGACCAAAGCACCGACGTAAATTATGAAGTATATGCTGAAGTACAGTGGTATATACCTGTAAGCAATATAAAGAAATGATAGTGTATTTAGGAAAAAGAAGAATTAATGGTGATTAATTTGAAACTCAAATAACTCTTTAGACCATAGGTATTTTGTTAGATATATAATCTGGCAATATTTGAAGTAAAATTAATAATAATATTTGTTATCTGTTTTTGGCTACACTGTGTATCTTGCCCCTCTGTGTAACTGCCCCTGTTGTTTGAATGTTTCCTCTCTGTTTAAATAAATATGTCTATCCAAATCTGGCTTTTTCTAATTAATTCTAGTGCAAATATTATTTCTAACAAGTTGCCTTCTTAAAGAAAAGTCAATGCTCTTTACAATGGTATATTTAAAATTCCTCTGCCGATCCTGTTAATGGTTGTTTATTCTGCAAATTTCTGTTTTTTATTTTAATATAGGAGGCTTGGTGGCCGTGAGTGTTAAGGCGAGAGCATTACACACTCTGTGCCAAAGGTCGTCGGTTCGATTCCCACTATGAGGTGGTGGCTATTCTTTAGAAAAAAGAAAAGGCATCAGCCCTATCCTGGCTAGAAGAGGGTGGTAACCTATAGATTCCCCCCCCCATAATAATAATATAATTGGTTAATTATAATGAACGCTAAAATTTAAATAATTAAAGTAAAAAGAAATAATGGGGCTTTTTTGTGAAACTACTACAATACTTAAATTGTATTCCTCTTTACAGCCTCTTAAACTATTATTATTTTCATTTCTATTTTTTTAATTAATTAATTTCTCATTCTTTATCTCTTTTTTATAAACATTTCATTTTTAACTCCATTTTTTCTTTTATGTATGTTAGTACTTTATTATTATGTTGGCACATCTATTTAAAGGTTGTATCAGAATCAGCAGACCACCTGCTCTCAAAACATGGATTTTCTTCCGCTGTAAAAATCATTTCTGAGCAGCGGACCAGACTGAGCCAAAGAAAAGCGGAAATGTTGGTTTTCCTTCCTGGTAATATGTCGCTCATGGAGCATAACTAACCACTTTTGAAATAATTGCACTTTTTTGTTTCTCTTGATATTTGTTTCTTTGGAAATGCTTTTTATAAATTTAAATAAATTCGTTTTTCGTTTTAAACATTTTTGTAATCTTATAAATATACCTAATCCTGCAAGTAATAGATAATTCAATTCAATGACATTAAATTCTTCATTGGTCAGGTATGTAAGGAATAAGAGAAACACTATCGAATAACTATCGATAGTGTCGATATACACTCAGTCAAAAAAGTTTCCATACACCCAATTATAATTTTATATATGCAAATAAAGGAATTCAAGAAATTTGCTAAAATATTATTTGTATAGCATTTTTTATGTTTAACATATATACGTTCATTTAAAGCAATAATAAGTTAGTAAATATTAAATTTATCATAATTTAAAAAAAGTATGTCAAAAAAGTTTCCATACATTACAAACAAAGCATGATTAAATTTCCATAATTTTTGTTTAATAACTTGTGATATAAGAGCTAATAGTCCTCCTTTTTGTTTTAAGATTTCAAGTAGTCTCAAAACCAGTTGGTTTGTTACTAGATTATTAATTTCATTTTATTCTGTCTGTAGTAAAGTTTTCAGCTCTTATTTCGTTCGGATGTTCTGATTTTTCACCCTCCGATCAAGTTCATCCCATGGTGTTCAATGGGGTTTAGGTCAGGTGACTGTGGATGTGTTTTTAATTGATTTGGAACATTATAGAGCAACCATTCCTTTACTTTCTTAGCTGCGAGTTTGGGCTCATTGTCTTATTGGAAAAAGTATCTTTGCCCAAGTCTGAGTTTTCCAGCCGATTTGTTTTAAATTTCCCCTTAGAATATCCAAATAAAAATTTTGGTTCATAATTCCATCAACAAACACTAAATTTCCAACACCAGATGAACTAACACACCCCTACACCATGACACTTCCACCTCCGTGTTTAAAAGTTGGTTTTAAATTATTGCTCTTGAATGCTTCCTTTGGTTTTTTCCGCAGTTTTGACCTTCCATCTGACCTAAAAATTTCAAATTTTGACTCATCAATAAATATCACCTTCTCCGAGAAACTGTCTGGTTTATTTATAAATTCCTTGGTAAACTGTCGCAGCTCCTTCCGATTAACCATATTTATGAAGGGCTTTCTTCTGGTAATCCGACACCTGAATCCTTCCTTTCTCAATGCATTTTTAGCAGTCTCTGGGTCGACTTGAATCCCATAGTCCCTATTTAGTTCAGTGGTCAATGATGTGTGAGGATCTTTATTAATTTAAACTAGGATGAACCTCCTGTCGTGACTCCAATTTCCTTGGACTTCCCGTCCGTGGTCTATCCTCCAGAGATTTTAAACCACTATGCACGTTAAGCACACATTGTGCTGTTGCATGTGATTTATTTAATAATTGAGCAATTTTTCCAAGAGACAAGCCCTGATTATGGCAGCGAACTATTAGCTCTTATATCACGAGAAACATGTATTATAAAAAATTCTTTCACAGGCACAAGTAAACCTAATACAGGATTAAGAATTAAGGGAAGAGATGAGATTTATACAACTAAGACTTGAAAGTGGGTCACAGTACATAAAATAGGATTAATGTTTATTGTGTATGGAAACTTATTTGACATACATTTTTTAAATTATGATAAATTTAATATTTATTTACTTATTATTCAATAATTGCACTTATATATGTTAAACATACAAAATGTTTAACATATATAAGTTTAACGCCTTTATTTGCGTATATTCAATTATTTTTGGGTGTCTGGAAACTTTTTTGACTGAGTGTATTGTATCGGCCTATCGATAGTGCTGAACTATAGACTATCGCCCATCCCTAATGTATTCACAATTCATTTGAAAAAAAAATTGAATTTTTAAGTCATATTTTCTTTTATTTTTAAAGTATTTCAATTTACGTTTCTCCATAACTTTTTAGAACTTAGGTATTGCCTTCTTAAAGTAAATTCAATGCTCTTTACAAAGGTGTATTAAAAATTCCTCTGCCGATCCTTTCGCTCCTTATATTTTTTTATGACTATGCCACTCACCAGAGATGTCTTCCGAGATAATAGTAGGTGAAGTTAGGACTCTGTTTGGCCTCCTGGGCTGGAGGAGGCGGTGGCGGATGAGTGGTCAATGCTGGGAACGACTCGATCACATGATGACCACTTGGAGGGAGGTAGTGATAACCGTGGTCGTAGTGATAGCCTTCATGGTCCTCATGGACCGGATAGTCGTAGCCATGGTCATGAGAAGTCACCAGTGACTCCAGAGGTTGGCTCTCTGCTCCTGCGAGATCCGCGTGACCGGGTCCCGTACTCCCGTGGTGACCGAATCCTCCTTGACTAGAGTCAAGTATCGCCGGGTGACCGTTGGTCAAGTCCGCTTCGTCGATGTGGCCTTTGGTCAAGTCCACTTCTCCGACGTGGCCGTGACTGTAATCGTCTCCTGTTGGTCCGTGGTCGAAGTTCGTCGGTCGGCCGTCGTTGAAGTTGGAATCACCAGCGCTGCTCTCGCCGCCTGCATACGCGTACTGTATGTCTTCGGCAGTATCCAACTGTGAACAATTCATGAAAAGTGTAAGAAAACAAGGTAAAAATGAAGTTTCACGCCCTCAAAACCGATTTCTTTCAAATTTTGTACAATAACGTACTTTGATGCACTAAACACGAATACGTTAAAAAAAAACCTTCGCATTTAACTAGGAAAGAAGTTATTAAGCACTAAAGTTAATAGAATTCTATTAATTTTAGCGAGTTGGATTGACTGGGGTTTTGTTATCTTCTTAAGCGAGCGTAGCGAGCGGAAACGCATAGCACGTATGCCCTTAAGTGACAGGTGACGACGGGTGAGGATGCCCTTAAAATTAACAATATTTTTGAATAAATGGTTTCTGAACATTTCAAATGAGAGTTCTCTGTTTCCCAATGTTACATATCTGCGCATGCGCGTGTTTACAAATACACTGTTGACGCCTTGTTTTATACCCTTCCTGACAGCAGAGATGGGCAGATTCGTATTCGTAAATCCGAATCCGAATTTGATTCACAGCACCTTGAGGTGTAAATCCGAATCCGAATGGATTCATATTTGCAAGTGTGAATCCGAATCCGAAATTTGGATTCACACATATGAATCCGAATCCGAATCTATTCGGATTCACACATATGAATCCGAATCCATTCGGATTCACATCTATGAATACGAATCCATTCGGATTCACACTTGGATTCACTGAAAAATTCAATTCAAAAGGCCAATATAAATAAATAAATGCCTGTCAGTACCTCACTACAGGTCGAGTCTTGAGTTTTAGCGAATTTTCGTATGTATATTTATTAGCCTCAGACTAAGTATTTGACCCAAAAAATAATATGAAAACTTTCCTACTATTTGGAGCCCCAAGTCGTACTTTCTGCCGAGAAATGTAGCCACCATGAAACGGGATAGTTCTTCCTCACCTCCATAGCCCTGAAGAAGGCTTACATGTCAAGCCGAAACTTTGGCATAAATAAACTAAATTTAACTATACAAAGGTAGTTTTTATTGAATCAAAAGACGGAATTGTGATTTCTTAAGATTCTCACGTAGACAAAAGTGTCAAAACCACATAGCAACATCACATGAATAAGAGTGAGGATTTGAACGGTAATATTTATATGTTTTTGTAATTCGGCGAACGCTTAAGGTTTGGAAGTTGAATTTAATTATAGGGGTTCTGTAGTCTTTTGATTTAAGATGTAGTCTTTTGTAGGGCCTAAATGAGATCATAAGGCTGTATCTGTTGAAGACGTTTATTTATAATTCAAATTAAAATAATTCAATTCAAATAAAGGGTCTCGCCATGTTTCCATGTGAAATCTGCACTGGCGTCTTTCTTCACTTTGATGTCATTATTTTATTTCTAGTTCCCAGAAATAATTTTTCGTCAATTATCAAACCCCCAACTGTACTCGTTTTGAGGGAATAAGGGTTTAGACCCCTAACTTCAAAGTCGTTTTTCTATGAAACTACACTAGATATTTAAGTGAAACTTATCTGAATTGAAGCTATTGATTAGGTGTACCTTGCGTATTTTTTTCATAATTTTTGGGCCACTCATCAAATAAAAAAAAATTGTGAAGATTTGAGGGGCGGTTTTCCCTAACTACCCCTCAAAAAACACCTACCAACAAAATCACGTAAAATCAGTAATTTCTCAACTATTATCCGTAAATGTTTCATTGTGAAAGGTGCGTAGTTTTTCGATCTGTGTAATACAGATTATGCACACAACAATGTGAGGGTTCATATTTAAATAACAAAAATTTCCTAAAAGTAACTTGAGATATTTTCGATACATCTGGTTTTTAGTGTTTAGCTATCGATAGAGGGTTTTTGTAATTTAATCTTAGTAGATAATGAATCCTACCTGAAATGTAGGGAGGTACTTATTTATATGATTGAGGTACTTACTGGAATTTATTCAATTCATTTTCCTTATTCAGTAACTTTTTTCTTTTTTCTTGTTTCAACAAAATCAATAAAAATTCAGTAGTTGTATTATATATTATTAAGGTCCTTGCTTGAATTTATTTGAATTGAATTATTTTAATTGAATTATAAATAAACGTCTTCAACAGATACAGCCTTATGATCTCATTTAGACCATAGTTGGGCAAAAATTAGCGAGCGCTAAAAGCTGATACCTCTCCGCTAATTTAGCGACACCGTATAGACCCAGCGCTAATAATTAGCGCATAGCGACGGCAGTGCGCTAATCGCTCATTTATTTATGAAATGTTTAAATATCGTGATAGCTAACAGCTTTAGCTATAGTTACAACATTTTGTCATCTCAAAGTTCACTTCCGGTCTGCTCTGAGCCGGGGCATGCACCGCATATAACTTTAGGTAAAACTGAAGTTAAGCGTCCTCCAAACCGATTTCTTTCAAATTTTGTACAATAACGTGTTTTGATGCACTAAACACGAATCCGCTAAAAAAAAAGTTTGCATTCAACTAGGAAAGATGTTATCAAGCACTAAAGTTCACTGTTAGGAAGGTTATAAAAGTAGGCGTAAACACCGTATTTGTAAAAACGAGCATGCGCAGATATGTAACATTGGGAAACGGAGAACTCTCGTTTGACATGTTCATAAACCATTTATTCAAAAATATTGTCAATTTTAAGTGCATCCTCACCCCTGGGTTTTGATATCCTCTTGAGCAACCGTAGTGAGAGGGAACGCATGGCATGTATGCCTAATAGTCGTCCTAGACATTCTTCGTATCCTCCTAGATTAGCGTTCTTCTTCTTCTTGAGACGCGATGTTCCGTGGACACAAATCCCCAATCGCACAGAAAAATGCCTTTAAGCGCTCTTCATATTTATGAGCACGTTTGAAGAGAATAATAAATTAGTGCAACTTTATTGCTATTTTTTTAAAAAAATAAGAGTATGTTGACAATTAAAGTTCAGCAGGCGCGAATTAGAACGAACTAATAATTATATAGGCATTAGCTAATTATTTAGAGATTTCTGTTATATAATACTTTTCATGAACGAAACAAGAAATGTGAAGAGTGTTTCATTATTCTTAAAAAAATGGTTGCGAATAAATAACTGCTGTTGAATTTCAATAATTGATGGTAAATTTCAATTAAACTTCTTTATTACGAACTTTTCCATAAGCGCGAATGCGCATGTTGACAAATTTAATTGTTTACATTAGCTCTCATAACCCTCATAAAAGTGAACTTTAGTGCTTAATAACTTCTTTCCTAGTTGAATGCGTTTTTTTTTTTGTTTTTTTTTTTAACGGATCCATGTTTAGTGCATCAAAATACGTTATTGTACAAAATTTGAATGAAATCGGTTTGGAGGACGCTAAACTTCAGTTTTACCTAAAGTTATATGCGGTGCATGCCCCCGGCTCAGAGCAGACCGGAAGTGAACTTTGAGATGACAAAATGTTGTAACTATAGCTAAAGCTGTTAGCTATCACGATATTTAAACATTTCATAAATAAATGAGCGATTAGCGCACTGCCGTCGCTATGCGCTAATTATTAGCGCTGGGTCTATACGGTATCGCTAAATTAGCGGAGAGGTACCAGCTTTTAGCGCTCGCTAATTTTTGCCCAACTATGATTTAGACCCTACAATAGACTCCATATTAAATTAAAAGACTACAAAACCCCTATAATTAAATTCAACTTCCAAACCTTAAGCGTTCGCCGAATTACAAAAACATATAAATATTACCGTTTAAATCCTCACTCTTATTCATGTGATGTTGATGTGTGGTTTTGACACTTTTGTGTACGTGAGAATCTTAAGAAATCACAATTCCGTCTTTTGATTCAATAAAAACTACCTTTGTATAGTTAAATTTAGTTTATTTATGCCAAAGTTTCGGCTTGACATGTAAGCCTTCTTCAGGGCTATGGAGGTGAGGAAGAACTATCCCGTTTCATGGTGGCTACATTTCTCGGCAGAATGTACGACTTGGGACTCCAAATAGTAGGAAAGTTTTCATATTATTTTTTCGGTCAAATACTTAGTATGAGGCTAATAAATATACATACGAAAATTCGCTAAAACTCAAAACTCGACCTGTAGTGAGGTACTGACAGGCATTTATTTATTTATATTGGCCTTTTGAATTGAATTTTTCAGTGAATCCAAGTGTGAATCCGAATGGATTCGTATTCATAGATGTGAATCCGAATGGATTCGGATTCATAGATGTGAATCCGAATGGATTCGGATTCATATTTGTGAATCCGAATAGATACTTGCAAATATGAATCCATTCGGATTCACACTTGCAAATATGAATCCATTCGGATTCGGATTTACACGTCAAGGTGCTGTGAATCAAATTCGGATTCGGATTTACGAATACGAATCTGCCCATCTCTGCCTGACAGTGAACTTTAGTGCTTAATATTATATTCTATGAGAATTCTATTAATTTTAGCGAGTTGGATTGACTGGGGGTTTGTTATCTTCTTGAGCGAGCGTAGCGAGCGGAAACGCAGAGCATGTATGCCTTAAAGTCGTCACAAATTTAGTTGTTAACATTAGCTCTCATAAACCGCGTAACAGTGAACTTTAGTGTTTAATAACTTCTTTCGTAGTCAAATGCGAAAGTTTTTTTAACGTATTCGTGTTTAGTGCATCAAAATACGCCATTGTACCAAATTTGAAAGAAATCGGTTTTGAGGGCGTGAAACTTCATTTTTACCGAAAACAATGTTAAAGGATTTCATTCGGAAGGGGGTTGTTGACCGTAGAGATCAGGAAGGTGGAAATAATCGGATTTCGGCCAAAAGTTGTTAAAGTTAAGGAAAACAAATTCCGGCTCTCAGGAACTGCGTCATCTAAGCGCGTTTACATTATGTTATTATAAATTTAATAAAATACCACGACCGAACTCTGACAATTTCTAATTAACTCGTAGGCTTCCACGGTCCGAGTGATTACAAATATTATAGTCTTCTGGTATTGACCGTGACACAAACTTCTTTGCCGACGTATCGGCAGCTCCTCCAAGGGAGGAAGCTGGCAGTATGACTAGCGAAACGTCGGTAAAGATGTTCGTGACACGGTCAATGCCAGAAGACTATAATATTTGTTCTGACAATTTCTACCTCCGCATCACAAACGGTCAACGATCTCTTCTCAATAAATCTTATTAAGAGTATTTATTATGTATTTTGTATATTTTTCTTCTCATTTCCTTTTTCAGTTTATTAAATATATTACTACGACTAATTAATACTACGTGCTAAGTAATATTTGTTATACTTACATCTCCATGATTATTGTTAGAATTAAAAGCGCTGGCAGGATGGTATCTACGGACTGGACTGTAGCTAGAATAACTCCTGCACCTGAGAACAGTCAATGCCTTATAAAAATGTATGGTATATGTTTAAAAATATACTACATTCGTGCTTTGTTGGTACCTCTTCCTCTTTCCTACACAAAATTATTATTTTTTTAAATCTCCAAATATACTTAATTTTTACAAGGTCAGATCACAGGAACTGCTTCGTCTGAAAGTGTTTCCCTTTCATAATTTTTTATCCTTAATGTAATTTTGGAAATAGAGATACCCGTTGCAGTGATACGAAGACAAGGGATGGTTGGGATTCGGCTAGGAGAAAAAAAGTCAGACCTTCAGGAAGAAATCTGTCCTAAATTGGTCCTATTCTTCAGGAACAAACGTCCAATACAGATTTCTTCCTGAAGGTCTGACTTTTTTTCTCCTATCCGAATCCCAACCATCCCTTGTCGTCGTAATTTTGGAAGTTTAGTATTCCGTTTCTAGTTTTAGTTTTCCGTTTACAATGTACCTGTCATTAGAAATGGAGCAACGCCTAAAATCGGCTGTGCCAAACCGACCGAAACCATGAGAGATTGAATGCTGACTTTCAATCACCCCGAGTAACCAGGCAGAGAAATGTATCTGTAGCTTACCTCGCCGAGTGCAGCATGAACAGAAAAAGCAGCGTCAAGGAGTTCCTCATCTGCCGAACGCTGACTGAGTCCTGATTCTCGTCTAGATTCTGTGTTTGCACGTCTAGTTAGCAGGAGTTAGTTCCCGTGCTTCCGAAATCCAGGGCAGTCATAATCAGTGCAATGAGGTCACCAGACTTCGTGGAACCCTAACAAGAAATATAGGACACTTAAGAGACTCGTACAAAAACCGTTTTCGGTTTAATGACCGACATTTTTTTTCTTTCTAGATATATACCTATATTTTTATTTTCAGAAATATTACAATCTTCAATTCATTTGTATTATATAACTTGTCCACGCCTCAGGTGTCCCCAGTTGTCAGCCGAATACCTTCCTTGTTAGAAAGGATTCTAGGATGACCTGGAGTTACCTTACGTCATCCAACCACACCCTGCGACTAGCAGGGAGGATTGGAGCCGAATACCTTCATTGTTAGGAAGGATTCTAGGATGACCTGGAGTTACCTTACGCCATCCAACCACACCCTGCGACTAGCAGGGAGGATTGGATGTGAATGGGACTTGTGATATCATGAGGAGAGAAAATATCCACCGATATCACTCTCAATTTATACAATTATAATTTCATTGATCACTCCACGAATTTTTTTTTTTTTTTTTTTTTTTTTTTTTTTTTTTTTTTTTTTTTTTTTTTTTGCTCAATCCACAACACTTCACTGCCTAAGTAGACCCGGGGCCACTTCCTATTAAGACGTCTAGGTGGAGAGGAAGGATGATTGATGCTGGAAAAGGATTGGGCTATAGGATTAGGATGATAAGCGGCTAGGGAATATATCTTGGACAAAAGGAATATAGGAATGACCAATATAACAGGTTTTGTCAAAATGAGACAACACATTACAAGGGAAAACACTGTTGTCACTTAAAGATCAGTTCATGTCATAAAAATATCAGCAAGAACTTGGTTCTTAATTCTTCTTGAAAAGGCCTGATCGGTACTGCAAAAGCCTCTAACTTGGACCCTGACTATGAAAGGTCACCCACTGCATTGATAACTGATTATTTATTTTAATTGTTTAACAACCCAAAATTGATAACTCAGACTTTTTGGTACGGGTTATCTACGTGTTACCACCCTATTCTAGTCAGGATCCTGAAGAAGTCCTTCCTTTCTTCGAAAGGAAAGCCTCTACCCCCAGTAAAAATCGAGTCTCAGCTGAAACTCAAGGCAAAGAGTGTTTAGCGGCTTCACAGTCACGGTCGTTTGGATACTTGATTAGGAAATATCAATAACTGGCTAATGAGTGAAGCATCTGGGCGAAATTGTCCACCAAGAAAAGGTATTTTAGCATGGAACATACTTTGGTCACGACCTTAACGCCCGAAAACGTCACGCGTAAGTGCAACAAAATGCGACCCAAAGAATCGCGATCCCTTCCGCCCCCCTTCTAGCCTGAATTCCTGTTTTTTGTCTGACTCTGGCCTATTTCCGATCCACACCCGGCTATCTGTCCACATCCAGTCTGTTTGTCAGTTGGTCTGACTGTATTTCTGTTAGTTTGTCAGCTTCCAAAACACTTCCACACCTATTCCGGCCTGTCTTCCTGTCTTTTTGTCTGCTTTCGGTCCACTTCCGGTACGTCTGTTAGTCCACTTCTGGTCTGCCTTGTTTCCACTTTCTGGTCCACTTTACCCATATTACCTGTTCTCTTCCGGCTCACATACCGTTCACCTCCTGTTAACACTGGTCATTTTGTTTCTCACCTCCTGCCGCAGTCCTCTACTGCCTTACCATAAGACATATCCATGCTAATAACAAGTGGTTAAAGATAATTCCACGTTTCTTTAAATTTTGGCAGTTGGCTCAAATCGTAAAGGAACTGGGGTCAACGGGGAAGAAGCCCCCTTGCGAGGTCAAGTTCTTTTAGACCTATTAGTTAATAAATTTAATGTTTATTAAGGATGCTAGTCAGTCACTCATACTACATTCTGAATTTTGAATAATTATTTGATTAAATTTTAACGTCCATTTATAGACGACAACGATTTTTAGGACGGGTTATCGGCAGGTTACCACCCTTTACTAGCAAGGGTAGGGCGAATTTATTTGGTTCTTTTGAAAGAAAAGCCCCACCGCAAGTGATAGTCGAACACACGTCCTTAGAAATGAATAGCACGTGCCTTAGCACTCACGGCAATCGTCTTGAGTAATTAAGAATTATGCTAAACTGTCCCCACTAATTACCAGGTCATCTACCTCTTTGGGATCATTTACCCGGTCGCCTTCTGCTTTCGCTAATGACTAAATCAAACATTGAACCCGTGCTACAGTTGTAACTAGTCCATACAGACTATTTGCTTACCTCGTTGGCAGGTAGCTTTACTACGACCTCCTTGCAATCGTCCATTTAGTCCTTCCTCTCCTAGAGATGAGAAGGCTCTCTCTTAGCATTGCTCTTGGCATTTCGATCGTAGTCTTCATCACTTTCTTATATATATCTTCTGATTCAGCTCCACATTTGTCATCTTCATCCCGCAAAGTCCAGCATATATCAATCAGGTGATGTTTATCCACTAATTTTACAAACCAATCTATTGAAATTATTTGAAATATCAAATGTAAGCTTCAATGACGTTAATTCCATGTCGATCAACTCCGAAATGATTAAGCTCTGGTTTATTTTTATCTAATAAACTATCTTTTTTTATTATTTTAATTAGTCTATAATTGTATGAGTTTATTGCTTTAAACATTTTATAGCATGAGTTAAAAAAATGTTAATTCTAGACCGTTTCATGGGCGTATATAAGGGGGGGGCTGCAGCCCCCCGAAATTTTGATTTGATAGGTAAAAATTTCATAAAAACCCTTAAAAATAAAATGGGGCTTTTTGCGAAGACCACATCCAGTTACTTTTGAAGTAGCAGTTGTGATTGTATCAGTGATTCAGCGCATGCGCATAAATCCTTTGCCTTCCTATTGGAGGATTCTGATGACCAATTGCATTGGTTCTTGCTGAGAGTAAAGTAACCTTCAACAGTGATTTAGCTTTTGTTTATGAAAAAGCTCTGCTTATGTTAGTGAGAAAAAATGAGTCTTTTACAATTAGTTCGCGATGTTCCTGACAAAGAAAAAGGGATTGGTTTCTTACTCAGAAAAATTAATGGAATCCTATTAATTTTAGCGAGTTGGATAGACTAGAGTCGCTAAAATTAATATAATTCTATTAATTTCGAGTTGGATTGACTAGTTTTGATATCTTCTTGAGCGAGCGGAAACGCATAGCATGTAATGCCTAATAAATGTAAAATATCCAAAAAAGAGAGAGAACAGGAATAAAATATGTTTGTTTACAAATATCGTTGTTTGCTATCCTTCATAAACTACAAAACAGTCAACTTTAATGCTTAATAACTTTTTTCATAGTTGAGAGAATTGATTTTGATCATATTAACCTTTTTATTAGTAAATATTGCTTGCCATTATCTAAAATGAATTATAACGTAGATAACGAGTCAAGTAGTAATAGATAACCAGCAAAGAACCTGTAAGCTTATCGGCGAGTACGAGTAACTGTTATATATCACTACTGCTACTTCGAAAGTAACTGGATGTAGTCTTCGCAAAAAGACCCAATAAATTAAATAAGATCATTTAGTTCATTAAACATATTCTATTTTGGGTGTAATAGCGTTTAAGTTGGCTAAAACTCTTCCAAGATCTAAATTGTTAGTATTCCATACACCGGAAATGGTCTCAGCTCCCCCCCCCCGAAATTTTTCCAGCCCCCTCTGAAATTATTTTCTATATACGCCCATGGACCGTTTACGTCTCAGATTGTCAATAATCCATAGTGCCATTCAAAATTCACAATATCGGTCAATGATAACCTAGTAGTTTAAGGGCGTTTCCTCCCCCTAAACAAAGAGAGGAACCCGCTTAGGAGGTTGACTTCATGACACAATCCGGAAGTGACGACAGAAAAGTTCTCGAATCAGGATCAGTGGGTTGTTCTTATATATATTATAAATGTCTATTCGCTCTCTCACAGGCTCAAAAATGGTCCGATTTTGACAAAATATGGGACAAAAATCGTTCGACCAATTTGGAAGTTAAAGTTCGTTAACTAGAAGAGAAAAAAATCGTAACGCTTACGTTTGCGAGTTCATATGCTTGGAAGTACTCGCTTTATAGGTTGCTTAACCTAGGAAAACTCCAACAGAAATGAAATGTTTTGGGGATCTTCGTATATTCTCCTTAATATCTTGAAAATAGTTAGGAAAATGTGTTAACTGGAACTTAACCACACGAAAGCGCACTAAATTTTTGTCTGCAAAGAAGTTACTTTCGGTTTTTTTCTTGTACCATACTGCGAGCAGGAATTGCACCGGAAAAGTGAAGGAAGTTAGAAGGAAGGAGTTATCTAAAGCTAATTTGTATATATATATATATATATATATATATATATATATATATATATATGTATATATATATATATATATATATATATATATATATACGGATGTTAATTGTAGAATCTAATTGTAGAAACAATCAACAATTCATTAATCGTAATAACAGGAGTTCACAATTACATTTAAATTTTAATTCGTAATTGCGGGTTCGTGCAATTAAATTTTTATTCGTTAATCGGCAATCTGCCATTAGTTTTTGCCCAACCCTGGCGCAAACTAACCAACTTTTTTTCAAATTGTATTAGTTTGAAGCTCCTGCTTGTCGGAGGTTTGTTGTGAAATATTGCTGATAACCACATTATTGCTTTGTTGCAGGGAAACACGAACTAGGCGCCAAGCTGTCGAACCTTACTACGATTTCCTTATAAACGAATGGTCCTTCAAGTTCTGGGCAGTTTTCCAGGTAAAACAGCGTCATTACTCATTTCTTTATTTTGCATAATACATTATTCATTAGTGTATGTTTATAAATGTTTATATATATATATATATATATATATATATATATATATATATATATATATAAACATTTATAAACATACACTAAGTAAGCATTAGCGCCGAGCTATCTATATGTTGCCAACCTTCCTAAACATCCATGATGAAGTAGGTAATTCCTTCAACAGACCCTGAGATGATAAACTCAACCTACTGCAGGTGGGACTCGAACCCCCATTTCCCGCATGTGAATCCAAAGCTTTAGTCTCTAGACCACGGGGATACCACGAGCCACCGTTCTTTTCATTTTCTATGGTTCAGAGATGTGAAATTTGGCATTTGTGTTGTGAGGTCAACCTCAAAAGCGGGGTCCCTCCCTATGGAGGGAGAGAGAAACCACGCTAAAAACTTCCCTACACATTTCCACTACATAATTTTCCGTCCAGCATGTTCCACGCTCTTTTGGTGCCTCTTCAGGGGAAAGTAAGGCATGTCAAGATTGGTCGTGGACTCATAGATATTGAATTATTTTAATCTATCAGTTATACAATACATGTAGTAGCCCAGTTGGCAATACGCTCAAGCTTAAAATGGGAAGGCGATTGTTTAAATCTTAACCTGACGAGTCAATTGTTTTAAAAAAAATAATGGTAAAAATGCAGTTTCCCGTCCTCCAAACCGATTTCTTTCAAATTTTGCACAATAACGTATTGTGATGCACTAAACACGAATACGATAAAAAAGAACGTCGTTTCGGCTTGACATGTAAGCCTTCTTCAGGGCTATGGAGGTGAGGAAGAACTATCCCGTTTCATGGTGGCTACATTTCTCGGCAGAAAGTACGACTTGGGGCTCCAAATAGTAGGAAAGTTTTCATATTATTTTTTGGGTCAAATACTTAGTCTGAGGCTAATAAATATACATACGAAAATTCGCTAAAACTCAAGACTCGACCTGTAGTGAGGTACTGACAGGCATTTATTTATTTATATTGGCCTTTTGAATTGAATTTTTCAGTGAATCCAAGTGTGAATCCGAATGGATTCGTATTCATAGATGTGAATCCGAATGGATTCGGATTCATATGTGTGAATCCGAATAGATTCGGATTCGGATTCATATGTGTGAATCCAAATTTCGGATTCGGATTCACACTTGCAAATATGAATCCATTCGGATTCGGATTTACACCTCAAGGTGCTGTGAATCAAATTCGGATTCGGATTTACGAATACGAATCTGCCCATCTCTGCTGTCAGGAAGGGTATAAAACAAGGCGTCAACAGTGTATTTGTAAACACGCGCATGCGCAGATATGTAACATTGGGAAACAGAGAACTCTCATTTGAAATGTTCAGAAACCATTTATTCAAAAATATTGTTAATTTTAAGGGCATCCTCACCCGTCGTCACCTGTCACTTAAGGGCATACGTGCTATGCGTTTCCGCTCGCTACGCTCGCTCAAGAAGATAACAAAACCCCAGTCAATCCAACTCGCTATAATTAATAGCTCTCATAACCTGCATAACAGTGAACTTTAGTGCTTAATAACTTCTTTCCTAGTTAAATACGACGTTTTTTTTATCGTATACGTGTTTAGTGCATCAAAATACGTTATTGTGCAAAATTTGAAAGAAATCGGTTTGGAGGGCGGGAAACTGCATTTTTACCAAAATGATATTGTAAATTAATTTACTTACAGTGTATGCAGCCCTGTTCATTAGACTGCGGCTTAATAACTCATTTCTTTATGGTAAATTATATTTTGATGTTTCAGTTAGTGACAATCGCTGTACTCCTTTATTCAACATTCGCAGCAATATACTACGCCAAATGGACTTACCTCCGGACACAGCCAAGCGAAGAGGACATATTCTTTAGGTATATCCGTGAGAATTTGTGTCATTTTTGAAAATTAGTTTTTACATTTGAAATTTTAATAATATTTAAAATGTATCAACCTAGTTCCTTTCAACAAATAATACTAGACACAATAAAACTACAGTTATAATATATAATATAATAAATATACTTATTCACTGGTCAGGTGGAAGGTCAACACCTAAAATATGTGAATTAATCAAATTATTTCACATATTTACATTTTACAGATCTACTAAAGTATGACCCAGATAGT